>LKNJ01001083.1:0-10503 GCA_002120245.1 Maccullochella peelii | reverse complement strand
GTCTTGCCAGAGCAATAAAAGGTGTATTATAGTCCTGGTGGCTTTAGTCCTTGTGTGTGTGTGTGTGTGTGTGTGTGTGTGTTTATTTTCTCATCACAATGATGTAGACAATAAGGGTCTTCCATTGTTGTCTCATTAAAAGAATGTGCGTGACATCCCAGTGACAGGAACAATGTACGGACACAAGAGATGGAGGCTCGTTGAACTCTGGCCCTCGTTAAGCTCTATCACTATCTGAATGTAAAGAAACTGGATGTCATTTCTGGCTAGACTGTCCTCCCCAAAAGTACAATCGTATAGGTCGTCTGTGCAAGGCGGCAACCTATAAAGAGTAACAAAGTTTGTGTAGGGAGGAGGTCGGAGTGGATGGATGGGTCAAACAACACAGGACTTTCACCAAGGAGACCGCTGTTCTGTCCCGTGTGAATCAACAGTCAATGTTGACTTATTTTGACCTATGTAACTAATGTACTTATGTTAACCCAAACCATGATCTTTTCCTAAACCTATCCAAGTAGTTGGGTGCCTAAACCTAACCAAACTGTGACCATTTCACAACATTAACCACGTGTTTATTGTTACCATGACGACGAAGGTATATATGTTGTTTTGGGAGTCATTGGTAAACTACCTATTCTGTCATTTAGGTACGACTACTTTGACTTTCACATTCATTTGCTGTCCTGTCGCAGATCTCTCTAACTAGAGTAATCTTGTAATCAGTACACCTCATGCATCATCACGTCAACATGACAACAGTCGGGGACAAAAAACACAGCAACTCTGAGATTTTCAGTCTGCACTTTCCCTTACTCTACTGCCTACTCTTTTCCTCTGCTTTTATATTTTTTACTTCTTATAAAATGAAAGTCTTTTTAATTTGTGCTTAAATGTATTATTTTTTCTCATTTCATGTTTTAAATGCATTATGTAAAACACTTTTATTTGAGTGACTCACACCGTCTATATCAATCCATATGAGTCGTCCATGTGTTTGCATTAGTTGCTGGTTGGTTGTTATCTAGCTGCTTAAGTTTTTGCAGTGTTCCAGAAACTTTAAGTTGCTGTTGCTGCAGCTTTTTATCCGTCTTTCTGCATTTTTTGGAAGTTGGCAAACAGCTTTAGGAGCAGTTACCACCGCTGTTTGCACTGGAGTGTGTTGGGATCTACCCAGATCATCTAGTGCTGGAAAACCAAGATCAATCAAATGTTCAGATTTTTTTTATCTGGCTAATAGAGATGCATATGTGGCTAAGTCTAGTGAATCTGTTTGAAATCATATTTAGTGATTTTTAGACACATTTAATGACAAGTGTAAATGGGGCCCAAGTTGACACTGCTTTTGGTTTTGTCCTCCTCTATCTAGCCCAGCCTCACCGGCTTGGCTTCTGTATTTCCATCTTTCTCTCTGTCCGTCACTATCAGTTTCTTGCACTTGCAGCTGTCATGTACTGTAGTCTTTCTCCCGACACCTGTTCAACCCTTTTGCATGCACACACTTTTTTTCTGACTTTCCACACAGGTAAACACAAACTCAAGTCGTTTTTCTTTTTCACTCACTCTGACCCTCCATGTCTTTGACCATCTGTCTTTCTCTCTCACATGCAGTCTCTCTCTCTCTCTCTGTCACTTGCTTATGCACATACAGCATTGCACTCCAATTTAGAGCTGCTTTCCATTAACATGTGTTTTGTCCGTCCCTGCAGGCTCTGCTCTGCTACACTAGTTGATTTACAGCTCTTATCAAATACATATTGCCAAGCGAGTGAGACGTGCAACCTTTCATTTGCACACCGCCGCCTTGCAAATTCGACACGCTACATTAACAAGAAAAACGACTGCTGCTATGCATGCCAAGAGCCTGTGTGTGTTTGTGTGTGTGAGAGAGAAGGAGAGTGAGACAGAAAGATGAATAAAAAGTGTCACAGAAGGAAATACTGTACAGTAAGTGTGTGAGTTTAAGCTTTACCATCTATGTGGGTTAGAGAGGTAGGGAGAGTGTGTGCATTTTGAAGGTGTGTAATTTATGGCTGCAAGTGTGTGTGGGCTCAACAGCAATGCAGTGTGTGTTTGTGAAAGAGAGGTCAAAAGGGCTGTATCTACCATCAGTGTGTGCTGGGTGCCCACCAAGGGACACAGCGTGCTAGTGGGGCCTAGAATGTGCGATTAAAATTTATTGGAGAAGTCATATTTTTAACTGAACTGGGTGCAGTCCAAAAGCATAAAACATCCCCCTTATGTACATTTTCACTCGTACATTTATCAAAATTTGAAAATAGAGAAATTAAAGAGCTTACCATAAAAGGTTGGTGTCTAATTGGGTTATTTTTGTTATTTTTTCGTAAGTATTGTGCACAGGGACATTTTACAGATTGTGAAGAAAAGCAAAAGTATTCAATTTAATGTTAGACTAGTTTGAGAAAGTGTAGTCTAGTGTAAAGTCTGTCAAGTGTAACACAGACTTTTGTCACAAGGAGCAGAGTTTTGGGATTTTAAAAACCCAGGGGTCAATGAATGTCTTAATTTAACCAACCACTGAGGCAGAGACATGTGTGTGACAAAAGAGGTTGAGATATAAAATGGGTATGTATGTGGGTTAGTGTATATTTGTGTTTGTGTCCTACCAGAAGTCATTTACATAGCCATGGAGTATTTGCTCCCTAAAGGTTGCATTAGTTTGGTAGTTGTGTGAACGGTGGAGAGTGATTTATTTATTGAATTTGTTTAAATCACCCATTTATTTGCATGCCAATGAATGTCACCAGCAAACTTTTTTGCAGTAATACTACTCTAAAGATTGTTCTCTCTTAGATAGTCCCTTTTTAAACAGATACCTCATTAACCTTTCCATTACCACTGGGGGTTTTCCCAGTAGATGGAAGCTGGCGAGAATAAAACCAATTTTTTGAATTAGGATCTGTTGATTCTGTACAAAGGCCAATGTGTCCTACCTGTACTTTCCTGCCTTTGCAATTTGGTTAGCATTCTAACTAGTTTGCACAGAGGTACAATTGTTTTTATAGAATAACTTTATTCTATAATAATATTATTATAGTATATTATAATAATAGATTTTTTATATATAATAATAATAATAATTAATTAATAATATTTAACAGCCTTGTTCTCAGCTTTCATTTTTGACGTTATCCAATAGATTCTGAACAGTATCCATAGAAGAAAGAATCTTCTCAACCCATTAATTTTGCTTGCTTGTCAACTGTGACCTATGCTTCTACATAAGCACAGATCATAGACTGTATATGAAGATGGACGACACGTCTCCTCTTCCTCCCACTGTACAAAAATGAAACCAAAATATCCCAGATACGGGCGCTGCCATCTGGTGCTAGTGAAGTTATTTACAGCCAGACTCTGAGCAGTAGTGATCGAGTTCCCGTCCCTACACCTGCCCGAACCAATCACAAGCACACCACAAGTTGTCAATCATGACGTCACACCCCCTATTTATAACATCAAATCACAAATTAAAACCAAATGTATCAGGAAAAATTAACACTTGAACATACATCAGTGTGATAAGAACTACCTGAAATGACAGAAACCATGTTTGGGAGAATTTTATTTGACTTGTTGAATTTTTCAGTTTGGCCCATTTCCAATCCGCTAACATGGAGGGGGTGGGATTTATGACCTATACTGCAGCCAGCCACCTGGGGAAATCAAGATGATTTGGCTTCACTTTTTGGGAGCTGTCATGTCATCCATCTTTATGTACAGTCTATGGTACAAAACAATCTGCAATTAGTAAAGCAGCATTTAGGCTAAGCGCATTGTACACCAGAGCACACCAGCAGTGGTTTTAGTGTCATAGAAAAAGTGTTGCTTATACATTTTTCTGCTCAGTTTTGGTTTGGAGTCATTACTGGATCTGAAGTGAAACTTTCCCTTTGCAAGCCTTGCTGCTCCGCAAAAATGAAAGCACTGACTGTAAATGACACAAGACACTGTGAAGTACTTGTGAGTCCATTAGGAAGCTGACTTACCCCGGCCTGCCTATCTATCCTGTTTAAATTGATGAATGACCAGTCAGGGAGTTTATTGCAATGCAGTAGCTTTGTATACAAGCGTACACACACAATCTATTGTATTGCTACTGTTGTGAGGACCTTAAGTGTCCATATAAATTTCCCTTAGTTTAAACTTCACTCTAATCACTAACATTTAACCTAAACTATATATCCACCTCAACAACCTATACCTTATGCTATTTCTTTTTTTTAATAATTCTTTGTTTTTGGCACTTATGCCACGACAGTGTAAAGGTGACAGGAAATGAGGGGAGAAAGAGGAGAGATGATGTGCAACAAAGTTTTCTGGTTACAACAACAACATGGTCAGCTTCCTAAAACCCCTAGGCCACCAGGACACAAATGCTAATCCAAGTCCTAACTCTAAATGATCCCCTAAGGAAGTATGTGCTATCAAAATGTCCACTCTGGAGGATTTTGTCATCTTTCAAAATCATGTAATGATATTTTTTCCTTATAACCTTAGAATCTTGTTGTAGCCTTCTTCCTATCATTTCTGCCTTTCTCATTCTACCCTCTGCAGTCCATGTAAGTCTGTGGGTGTGTGTGTGCGCATTCGTATCATTTTATGGGGGCAAAAATTTGTTGACATACTCACATTTTGGGGTCCCCTTTAGGGACAAAGCTGGTCCTGACAAGCTAAAATATTACATTTTATGGTTAATACTTTTTTGGTTAAGATTAGGTTTAGATTACCTCAGGGTTTAGGGTTGGGGTTAGGCATGCAGTGCTGAAGGTTAGGATAAGTCTACAGAGAATTAATGTACAGTAAGTCATTGCTTTGTCAGTCTTGAGAGTACATGTTCAGACGTTGTCATGATCTAATAGTTGACTTATAAAAGTTACACACAAACACACAGATCTGCAGCAATGCGCTGTAAATGTGTGTGAGATGGACAGTGACTTGTTTTATAACAATGGCTTACACTGACACACAAACATGCTGACCAGTGTAAATCATGCCCAATTAAACGCTGTGTGACCTTCCTAAGCTATTTGGTGATCCACAGTTCTTGGTGAGCTTGCAGGCTAGTAGACGATATCATATACACACGAAAAAGAGCCTCTTAGCATGTACATATACACAAACATACCCACACACCATAAACAAGGCCGTCTCTTTTAAACCATGTGTTGCCGAAGCAGGAGATCGCTGCACCCAGCTAACACTAATGCAAATTTAATGCTGGTAATAATGCAATTTGGTGAGTTAATGACCTCTATTTAATCATAGTTGGGCTTTATTCTCAGTTGTCTTAATTAAAAATTGTAATTGTTTCAAAATTGCCCATAAAGCCATTATTTTTTTCCTGTGAAGCTATCCTAGACCACACCAGCTGAGCCAAAATAGATGCGTGTAATTTTGGTTTTTCTTGTTTGTCCTGTTCACCTATTCTTTGATTTATTTATTACTCAACCAAGGATCATTCTAACTTAATGTAATCTAACAAATAGCAGCTTACTCACGAGTCACAAAATGGGACATGCATTTCTAGTGGTCCACAGGTACCTTGCTCTACTCTAGCTATGACTCCACCCTTTGCACGCCAAAAGAAATTAAAAATAAAAATCACACACACTCAGTTTAACATGGTAACAAGGGAACATGGTACACCTTCACTGATATGATACTCTATACAATATGGTGATATATTTTATTAATAAAGGATTATGCTTTCTGTCATGGATGACCAAAGAAACCAACACTAAACGTCTGGTAAGTGATTGTGTCGCCTGAATTACTGATTAATACATTTATCTTCTAGTATTAATTGAATTATGCCACATATTAATGTCATATATTCATGTCAAATCCATGTACCAGTTCCACTAAATACATTTGCACAAGCACTTGTGTTTGGAGATCAAGTGATTCTGATTGGCTGATGAATTAGTGGTATCAAAAATACAGCAATTTTTATTTAGCTGTCCTCACATCACAAGCATGATAATACCCGTTTTCACATAAATTTTAATACCACAAGCATCATTTGATTGTCAGTCAGTCCCCTGGGAGAATAAATCATCCAATTTACACTGAGCTAATGGGCGGGCTTTTAATTAGAGCTGTCAACATCCCCTCTCTCCCTCGCTCTGTGTTATTTCAACAGCTATTCATCTTTCTCTTTCTTTTTTCAACACTCGTTTTGTTCTGCTGATTGGTATTCCACAGGGGCTATTCTCTCGACTTCCTCGCACACACACACACACACACACACACAAAGAAACACTCATATACAGCCACCACTACAAGCACACACAGTCTCGAGTGCGCCCACACACACACCGAGCCAGTGTTCATCAAAGTGATGCTTTGTCAGATTAGTATTGAAGAATGAGAGCTGGGGGAATAGAGAATATAATGGTTTGAAGTTGTAAACAGTGGGACTTCATGTCACTGTATCATATTATATTCACTGCAAGCAATTTCAGTACAAATCAATGGGGAATCCTTAAGTACGTAATAATCTGTGACCCTTTCACATAATTACGTACCCATTTTACCAACAGATATTCAGCCATTACTCTGTTCATGAACTATACTTTCTGCTGCAAACTCTCATCACCTATTCGTAATAATCACAAAAACCAGACCGTTGGCATGAGCACTGACCTAACTGACCCTAACTACAAAGGGTGAAAGTCAATAGCACCATCCAGATCTCTCTTGAGCACCGACTTTACACCTGCACATACAGTATTCACATAATAGAGCAGTCTTGTTTGTTTCCATAGATCTAATTGCTGTTGCTCATGCTGTTTGCTGCTGCTGCTAACTGCTTTTTAGTGGACACTAAAAACCGGTTGGAGGTGTTGTCCATACACTAGTGTTGAGAAATGTGTTTGTTGGGTTGCACCTTAATATTGCCAGTGCCTTCCAACTTTATTCCCTCATGCATTTGTGTGCTTGAAATCTGCTTAGTTGACAATTACATTGAGTACCACCAACAAGAGACAATAAAACAAAAAAACATGAGCAAATGGGTGAAGTTAACTAATTTGAAGCTGCATTCACTAATTGTTTTGGCCACTTGGGGGCACGCATAACTATCCCGAGTCGGTTAAACAATACCCACAGAGTACATGTAACTCGACAGACAAAACTAAGCTATGAGTGGGGGAAACAAGCGAAGAAGTCGGAAAGACATTAAGAAGCAAGACAAAGTGTGATTGAGTGATTTTAAAAAAAAAAAAAAAAAAAAAATAATAATAATAATTTTAAACAAACATCTGTGTCATTGTGAGTTGACTGAGCCCTATTGAACATTCCCACACATCTGCACAAAAACACCAGTCTTCTGCTGACCATTCTACAATAGCAGTCTAATGGAAATCATATGTAGCAATGGATTTAAAATAACTACTACTATTGATAAACATTGTTTATGGTTGGGAAATGTAACCAAAATGATTTAAAACTAAAGTTTGTTTTCTTTACAATATGTGCTGTCACTTACAATAAGTGCACATGTGATGAAAATAGCTTCAGTATAATATTTTTAAAAACATACCACCTTTGCACTCCGCTTGCCAACTCAACAGAATTAATCTCTCTCAGGTAAGACTCTGACTCAGAAGAAAGTCATATTCAATAAAAATGTGTCTTGCATGGGTTCTGTGAAGCTGCATGTGCTTTAAGAGCACTTCTCTGCTTCACACTCATTACTGTAGGACAGTGGACACTACAATTGCAGTCTCCTACTGATGGCCATGGGCCGCAGATCTTGGGAGATAGGAGGCTGACATGTACTTTGTTCAAGGAATGTAGCTGTTGGATTGTTGGGAGATGTATTGGGATTAACTACTGGTGCTGCAATTGTGAGTTGTGCATGTTTAACATATCTTAACACTTAATATAATCAAAAATAAGATTTTGATTGGTAGTTTGGATTGCTGCACTTGTAAATGGTGTAATTGTTTTTATATTTAAATTCAAAAACCTTTGGCTCTAAGTAATACAGCAACTGTAACATCAAACATTTCTTCTGTTTACGCAAGAGTTTATCAGTTTAAATTTTGTCAGACTAGTGATCATGATCACACTGTACACTAATGAGTTGAGAAGGACATGAAACTGGGTGTGGCTGGGATTAAAATAAAAAATGGTTAATTTTCCATGTACACTCATGACAGCAGAAACACTGGGTATGAGCCCCATAATTGGTCACTGATAACCCTTCAGCTGTAAATGCTAGCTGGAGTGTTGATGTTGTAGGGAAGCTGGTGGCTGGATAAGGTCATCGGGAGGTAGAAGTGGCTCCTAATTGAGGTGATAAAGGGTAAGTGAGAGAAGTGGGCCGTTTAGACTTACATGAGTGGATGAAGTGAACGAGGAAGGAGCTGCCTGTTGGCTTTTAAACTGATAGAAAGATAATAGAGGTTAGCGGGCAAATATATGAATAGATGGGAGCCAAGAGGTGTGGCTTAGAGGAGGCAGTGAGTGGAGTGGAGTAGAATAAATGAAGTAGTCTTGATTGAATTTCTGCTAAGCTCTATTAGAACAGCAATTATGAAACTGTTGCAGATCTGCCATTGTAGCAAAACTATGTGGTATGGATCATGATGGAGACTTAATTTTTTTCCCATTGAAGAAAAATATTCTCTGAAGAGAACTTTAGAGTACATGATCCATACTAAAGTTGTCTGTAGTACCAGATTCACTGACTTGAGGACAGTGCAGCTATACGACTACAATAATCAAAGTCTGCTGCAATGATGGCGTCACTATCAGAAACTAGTTTTGTCATCATGCAGTGTAAACATGCACTTTCTTTGTGTATGGAAGTAACTCTTCATGCCATAGAGACAGGCTGGAAAGTTCATGTAGCACAATGAACCATGTGTCTTGCAACCAGTAAATAAAAATCGGCCAATAATAAACATATATGATGGTAACCAATCGCACCTAACAACCATCATATATGTTTATTGAAAATAAATGTAATTCGGGGCTTATTATTTCACAACACTGTTAACAGATGCAGCTCCCGCACTGAACTTTGTAATTGTGAGCCGAACAGTGGACTGACAGCTTGGTGGATCTTCCCACTGACACCATGTGTGGGAGGTGTTGGCGGTTCCTTTCCTCGCCACTTTCTGTGTGTTAATTTTCTACCCTTACTGACTTTGCACCTCGTATTGATCATTGTCTGCTGTTGCCGACATGGAGGTGAGATTAAATTCTAGTAGCCGAGTATGGGAGCTGCAGTTTTATTTTTATTTTTTTTTATACATCTCCTTAGTGATTTCAATTTGCATCCCAGGCTCTGTTAAGCCAGTGACAAGGCCAAACACACTCCCCAGTGTTATGGTAAGCATTGTGACACAGTTGCAGGACTTTTCTCTTCCATCCCAGACAGCAACTCATTATTACAAATGCAGCATTAAAAATGTTTACCAGTTGTTTGACACTGCTTGCATGGACATGTGTGCAACTTGTTTGTGTGTGAAATAATTTGACAAACTGCTCCCTATATTTCCATGACTGTCCTGGTAATGACACCAACTGCTACCATTAATTTGTTCTCCTTCCCTCTATCCCCCTGTTTTGGACCTATGCTATGTCCTTCTCTCTGCTTAAACACACACACACACACACACACACACACACACACACACACACACACCCTGGATACACATCAATGTGCATTTCTACCAGTAAAGCCAACAAATCTGCCTCAGCAGCATTTCATTATAGTGCTGACACATTGTGTGTGTGTGTGTGCTCTTGTGTCTGTTCTATATTGATGTTTGTCTGTTGCCCATATGTGAGAATGATGTGTGCCTTCCAACCTTGTGTGATTCCAGTATCTGTGTAATCCCAGTATATGTTTAACATGTTCTGTTGTGTGTGTGTGTGTGTGTGTGTGTGTTTTCTGCTCCGCTTTCTGGCCTCTCTGTTAAAGGGGAGATGTACTACTAGCTTTTAAATTAGTCATGCTTCACTGCAGGCATAATACACTCAAACACACTGAGACAAGTGGCACACACACTGGAATGATGCATAGACACCAGTAGGACGCACACATACACACATAGAGCACACTTAGTGGTGAATAACAATAGGGACAGAGATAAAGCCTAGAAAATGCTTTTCTCTGTAAGTAGTAGAGAGCAGAGAGAAAAATTGGGGGACAACAAAAGAGAGGTGACAAGAAAGACAGACAGCAAAGCATACAATCAGGAGGGGAGGAAGAAACGCAACAAATAATGTGACAATGAAATTGGTTTGAGTGATTGAGAGGATACATGAAAGAGGAGACCATCACTACAGCTCATTCCATAATTCCCAATCGAGGTACACGGTCATTTATGACAAAATAACACCT
Organism: Maccullochella peelii; assembly: GCA_002120245.1. NCBI lineage: Eukaryota > Metazoa > Chordata > Actinopteri > Centrarchiformes > Percichthyidae > Maccullochella > Maccullochella peelii. Next base: position 122 of record LKNJ01001083.1, on the reverse strand, counting down.
ATACATACATACATGCATGCATGCATGCATGCATGCATGCATGCATACAAAAAAGTATTTAGTCAGCCACCAATTGTGCAAGTTCTCCCACTTAAAAAGATGAGGGAGGCCTGTAATTTTCA
>LKNJ01001082.1:123985-189782 GCA_002120245.1 Maccullochella peelii | reverse complement strand
CACACACACACACACACAAACATAGGAAACCAGATATATACACTAGATTGCAGAGACAGATATAGACACATAGCAACACAAGACAAACAAAAAAAACATGAAAAAGATAATCTGTGCAAACATACAAAAAAGGTCGATCAAGCGACATTCACACACACAGTGGCCGGTAGTGAGGAGACAGCAGACAGACGTGCTCAACAACAACAGGAAGACAGTTGCTCTGTTTCTCTGACACACACAAGGAGGGACAGCAGCAGCAGCAGCGTGCAGAGACACAGACCTGACAGCTTCGCCTCGTTCATAACAGGATCAAACTCATTTTATTCACCCACTAACTACATTAATACAAGAAAGTCCGAGCGGTGATCGACTTAGAGCAGATTTGAATTCTTCTAAATGAAATATCTCAGCCTTCAGATGGCCAAACAGTCTCACCACAAGGTCACTGTAGTAGCTTGTTGTGGAGCTTACTAGTTTGCCTAGTAAAAGCTTCAGCTATGTTTGAAATCTATAATTCCATGAAAACTGGGCAAACTGCTGAGGATGATAATCTGACCGAAATCTCCAGAACAGCTACTAAACTGCTGTTTCCAAAGTCAAAAATGGACCATTACCCCTTAAACAGTATTTTACAGTATTTTCTCACTTGGCTCTAGCTTTGCAGATCATTTTGGTTTGATTTGTGCAGGTTTTTAGACATATGCTTGGCTAGATACCACTAGAATAACTGGAAGAACTGACCTTTAAACTCCATTTATCTTTTTAAACACTTTCACCACCATCATAGGTGTCTGTTTCATAAAGAAAATTATGTAAAGTTGGACCTTTCTATTAAATCCCAATTTGATCATTATATTAGCGATCAAAGCTCAAATATAAATCATCACACATCCATGTGGAAGCGCTGTTTTAAAAAAAATCCCACCAGGAAAACGTTCAGGACCAACGTTCCTTCTAAGCTGATACTCTGCTGACCTACTTTTAAAGATTTATTACTCTGACTTTCTAATAACAGCCTGTCATTCATCAGTCACTGCTCCACTTTGCACGCTGGAATTACAGCCGAATACAAGCAGATTTGAAAGGGGTATCAGAAGTAGGGCCATACTTTGTAGTTTGGAGAGAACAGATGGCAGTGCAGAGCCCCTAACCCTGCTTGTATTACTGCCTTACTCCTCATTTATGTACAAAAGAGCACTTGCCTATCCATTTTTCATATTACAATACAGTACTCTTCAACGTCAAAGTCCACCTGGGGATTGCTATTCCTGGATCCTGTGATTCTGTGAGTTGTTATTGCTCTCAGGGGTGCAAACAAAAAAAAAAAGAAGAGGAATCTCACGTAAACGCATGTTCCCTTTTTAACTGATTTATCTCCGGTCCCCATTGGTGGAAACTGAAGTGGTCACGGGAGACTCGCCGTTTGGCAGCTACTCAAGTGGACCCAAGAGGGGAGAGCAAATACAAATGTAGGACACGGGAGCAAGGTTCCTTCCTCGACAGGCCGTGTTTATATAGGTCTATCCTGCTAGCATCCTGCCCCAGCTGGGACTCACTCTTCCTCCAATGGAATTCTGGGTCTTTGAGTTTATTTAACTTGCAGGCTTGAGGTCAGTGTACCAGAGGTTCAGCTCAGGCTGTTTGGACAAACCTTGGACATGAGTGTGGAAACATTTTTAACAATATTCTCTGAGAGGTTATTTTAGGATGCCAGTTACTGGTTTGATCAAACATGTAAGAAAGCAGATCCTTTTGTTGTGTGTGAAATGTATGATAGTTATTCGAAGTGTCTGACAACATTATGGAAAGGATTCCTACAGAGACAGACCGGTTTGTTAAAGAGTAAGATCCTTTCTTCTTACTGCAACAACTCAACCTCTTGCGAGATTTCAGAGTGAGATTTTTCCTTGAGCGAGACTTTCTGTTTATGGTTAAACAAAATGGATCTTAATCTTTAACAAAAGGTCTGTCTCTGTAGGGATCCTTTCCATAATGTTGTCAGACACTTCGAATAACAATCTGGGCCTGCCAGTGGCAGAAACAAGCACTTTTAGGGGACGTATTTTAGGGGAAGTGCCCCAAAGGATTACGTTGAAGCCACTGATCTACTGGACCAATTCCAAAACCTTTAGGTAAGTATTTGTCATTTCGACCCCAAAATTTGTGAAAATAGGTCCCAGGTTTAAAAATACCGGAGTTTCCTTTTAAACCAGAGAGGACAGGAATTATCAGAAGTCTGTTTGATTTGTTATCATCCCCTGCTACCCTTGAACAGCCTGCCAGCTTTGCGTGTGTAGCAAAGTGATGCATGACATTGATCCAAAAGCTACAGAACAAGCCTGTGGAAACCTGGCTAAACTACAAGTGAATATAAATTGGCTGTTTTCCATGAGGCGATTCATCACATTCAGTGAAGTGTGTAAAAAACATCCAAGCAACTGCAGCTTCGCCTCTGCTCTTCTTTAAGCTTTTAGCTGATGCTGCTGTCCAATACAAGCAGCTGCAACAAGGACATTTCAGTAGTTCTACTATGAAACCACAGATCACTACGCACCTGTCTTGAAGACCTCGTAGCGAACAGAGAATCCCGCCCCGTGCGTCTCATAGTCGGAGACGAACTTGATGAGGAGCTGGCTGCCGCTGGAGATGATCGGAGACGGAGCGATCTTCCCGCAAAACTTTCCCAACATGGGTGAAAGCTCATCCCCGCCGTTGTAAACCTCCACGTAGTCATACCTGTAGGAGGAGAGAGGAGATGCAGGTTTAGGTTCACGCTGCTGCAAAAAGCATATGTGCTAAATACAGATGGGGGGATATTTGGATGAATATGAGCTCATAATCAATTTTTACTGGGCACTGCTGTTTGTTCCTTCTACAGCGTCTTATGTGTCTTTGCTTGAATGCACACAGCTGCTGAACATATGCACGAGTAATTGTTGTGTCTGAGCCTAATTTATCTGTTCAAAAACTCTTCTATCAAAGGCTATCAAAAAGTTAGTTTATTGCATTATGATAGTTATTCTATCGTAAAGATAGAAATTAAGATAAAGAGCCATTCCACTGATTCTACATGAGAAAGACACATGTTTAACAGAAGGCTGATGTTACAAACAGGAGGCATGAAGGGTCTAATTAAAAAGACACTATCAAGTTGCATTATGGGAAGTGTAGGCTGAAACATGTTGGAGCTAGAAAATAAAAATGCTGCTGCATCGATATTGACCAGTCTTTTCTAAATCTGTCTCTTTCAAGTCCCTCAACTCGCCAGAGTTCTTTGATTTCTTAGAGTAAACTTTCTTGTTGAAAAAAGGCATATTAACAAAAACTGTCATCTTGTACAAACATGTACTGAACACTTTTGGTTGCAGGGATGGATTTATAAATAACTGTTTATATCTATTCTTAAGCGTAACCCCTATACACTTTGTTACAAACTGCCAGTGAAGATAAGAACACACACCCACACTGTGAAACCACAACAAAGGATGTCATATCTGTTTTTCTAAAACATGCTTCTGGATTTTGACTGAACTGAGGCGTTTTCTCCAAATACCAATCTGGTCAGCTGATTTGTCTTCTTGTCCTTATAGCCGATGCTGCTGTGGGACGCTAAATCATGACAGCTGTCTCAAGTGAATGACGGAAGACTGCAGCCACAGATTTGAGCATTTCACAGTGAAGAATATTCTCAGATGCAGCAGCTGTATAGTGAATTATTCAGTGTGTTGTTGGGAGAGCAGCAACATCTGCTCGTCTCCTCTGCAGTGTGAAAAGATCAATATCAACAGTCATATTATCTCTACAGACTAAAGTGTGTCCCAGGTAGTTTGTGAGACATTTAACCCTAGATTTGAAAACTTAACAGACACAGAGAAACTCCCATATTTACTTGGCGAAATGCCCAAAAGTGAGATGACTGCAGCAAAATGTATCTCCTCATGCCATGACCTGAGGACAGCCAGTGGAACCAGAGAAACACAACTTCATATTGACCTCTTTTTAAGTGTTTAATTTAAAAAAGAAAGTTTTTCTTTGCATACATCAATCAACAAAACACACACCAACAACAACTTTAACACACACTTCCACAGTCTTTCACAAACACTGCTACTTTATTGATTTTATGAATTGTACCTTTTTCTTTTTCCTTTTTAATGTCATTATTGCCTGACACTTTTGGCAATATTGTCTTGTTGCATTCATGCCAATAAATCATATTGAATTGAATTGAATAAATCGCAAAGAACAAGATATGTAGATCAGAGTGTAAGGAACATGTGCGTCTCCAGATCGTGGGCACATTCAGAGAAAATACATTTAAGATATCTGACCACATATTTTGTTCCATATATCCACTGATCTACATCTGAAGTGAAAAATGTTTCTTGCTGTTCACGCTGATAAGAAAACTTAGCTCTGTCTCATATATGTGTGTGCGTTGCGGGGGGGGAGAGTATCAGATGTAGGGCAGCACAGTGTGAACGGAGTCAGACAGTCTATGGGATTGGATTCTCTAGGAGCGAGAAAAGGACAGGCAGAGAGAGAGAGAGAGAGAGGCAGCGATAGAAATATGAACACACGGCGGTGTGAAGCACTGGGAGGCTCTGAGGATCCCACTGAGCGCACTGAGAGGCTTCATCAGTCTCTGCTGTCTGCCCGGACCTCCCACCACCGCTGCAGCACCTCATCCTTTACCAGCCGACTCCCCTCTGTCCACCCACTGTCCGCTTCACAACATCTCAAGTGTGTAAGTGGGTACTCTGTGAAGTGCATGCTGTTTGTATGTGACTTCTGTAAAACATGTACCTCATGTGCGGCATCTGCAGGCTCGTGCTATGTATGTACTGTATATACGTATGCTCTGCAAAGTATTCACATACGTCTAAGTGCACAAGCAACTCGAAAGTGTGTGTTTGTGTCTATATAAGTGTGTGTGTCTCTCTGTGTGCTGCACTGTAGCTGAGCCTGTAGAGGATTCACATTTTACATGAGTGTGAGAAAGCATGCTGAGATGCAGGGTGAGTTCACGACTACATGGCTGATCATGCAGAGTCCAGACTGCAGCTAAAAACTCAGCAAACAGAAAAACTGTTGTGTTGCAGATTGTCTCTCAGTTTTAAATTTGACTCTAGACCAATGATTGGGAGCAGTTCAACCAAAGAGTGATGTTCCCTTTTTAAGATTGTTTAGTTTTAATAGTTTGGAGAGGCCTGGGGAGGGAAACTCTTCAGTATTTCACAAAAATAAAGAAAAGATTTAATAAGATTCAAAGGTCATTCTTGGCCCTGGACACAGCAGTTGACTTACAAGCTTTAGGAGCTTCAGAACAGCAACTACATGGACCTTGAGTGAAACTGTTTTTTCATACTCTTTTTTATCTTGTTAATCATGTTACAACCCCTCAGATTTATCTTGTGGCCCACTGGGGATCTGAGTTTGATAAAATAAAGGTAAATGTCGGTCCCCCTGTCGTACATATATATGTTCAACAATCATACAAAGAGAAATTCACCACTGAAGAAACAGAGACTACTTTTTGCTCTGACAGAAGCCCCAATAGACCAAAATGCAATACTACCACAACACAAAAATAATCCCCGGATAGGTGCTAAAGTTAAAAGGTCCATCTCTTAAGGTTTGTTGAAAGTCATTCTGGGAAATGTAGGAAATGACTCTGAAGAAGCAGCTGACATGGCGGGCTGAGGGATATTTCCACCTGAATAATAAAGATTTGTGTTTTAACCACAGAAAAAAGGAAAAGTGGATGCAGCAAAAAATAAATTTCAACCTTTTATAACAAAATAATTCCAGCTAGTAAACATCACATACTGATAAGCAAGTATATATGTTACACAGTCAGCCCTCACATACTCATAGACTGTTGTCTGGACGAATCAAATAGCAGACACGCTTCTCTGTGAACTCTACCCATCGGTTGTCCGTTTCCCCCACAAACTACAGAGCTGGTTCAGGATTTTGCACACCAGGTCACACCTATCAGACACGTTCGATATCATCAGGACGGCTGAGATCAGACTGCAAAGATTTCGAGCAGATAATCTGTGCTGACCGTCAGTCCTGACCCAGCTTCAGATTTCCCCTCTGACTGCCAGGATGGGAAAACCGAGGGGAAACCAGTTAGATGTGGTCTGCGATGCCTCAGACATTAAGACTCTGGAACATCTTACGTGGAACATGTAAATCTTCATCTAAAACTGCTTTTACAGTCTTCTTATAGCTGGTGTTTGTTGGCATTCTGTTACCATAATGTTCCGATCTGACATTCTTCTTGTTCAGACATTTGTCTCTTATTATTGACATTCAGTTTGAAAGCACTTTATGACTGTTTAGATAAGTGCTATACAAATAAAGCATACTATACAGAACTTGCTAACAAGCTTCTTCCTCTTGCAGCCAGCTGTGGAAACAACTTTGCCTGGCGAGTATCTAAAGCTGAGAAGGGTTAAAAGAACAACAGAGAACCTGGACCCGAGTGCCCATATCAGCTGTGGTGTCCTTGAACAAGACAGAAAATCCATACCAGCTTCGGGGTCTCTGTGTTGAAGCTGTGCCTGACCTCGGACCTCTCTGACAAGGGAGCAGAGAGTTTTCCAAAGGATGCTGGGTAGAGTATCAAACTATTCCTTCGGCATGGCAGCTTGCTGATCAGCAGTAAAAGCTCTCAGGTAAGAATGTGAGGAATCATAGGAATGTGTGTCTAAGGAGACCCTTTCCTACAGAACTAGACTCAAAAAACAGGCGTCCTGACTTAGCCAGATAAATAACCGTGCTAGGTTTAACACTTATAACACCTATAGCGTTTTCACATGGTGAGAAACTTCACCAGCAGCTTTGGACTGAAGCTCAGACGGTCAGCTCGTCTCAGACTCAAGAATTTAAGCTGTTGACTGCTGATTTTCCTCATGGCTAACATCATTAGCGTGCAGACAGGAAGCTTGTTAGGTGGCGGTTTTCGAAGAGTCTCTTCATGACGTGGGAAATGTGATTTTCTCCCTCAAATCTCTCGCAGACATCTTGATTTAAAGGTTTTGGACTCATGGAGAACAGGTAGACAGACTGAGCACACATATGTGTCTGAGTATTTGAACTTGAACTTTGAGGTTTTTTAAGTCTTTGAATGCTTGTCATTTCTTTCTTTTGCAGACAGGAAACACGGCAGAGAGAGGGGACATGCAATAAAGACCCCCGACCTGAATCCAACCAGAGACATTGTTGTTATCTGGTATTCGTCTTGGACCACTATAGGCCACAAAGACACCCCTAAATAAGCAAAATGCTAAACATGTAAAGAGGTTTTACTTTTAAACTTTCACCAGAAACCAGCAAAAAGATGTTTTCCTTTGAGAGAGACCTGATCAATACGGTAGAATCTAACACAATCATATAGGAGAAGTTGCAGGTAGCAAACACACAGCAATTAAAATTGCATAAACAATCAATACATATTCAAAATTCAACACCACCAGCAGCAGCAGCAGCAGATCCCAAACCTATAAACATTTTCAGCTCAGTCCTTTGACTGTCTGTACATGCTGGTGTAAACTAACATACAGCAACTTGCACATCACTGCTGCAACTACGTCCTCTTAAAACAATGAATATCAAATTAGATTAATTAACAACATTAACAATTCCAAAAACATTAGTTACACTTCCACACTGTCAAACATACAGTAATGCTCAGGCAAGTCTGTTTACACACATTATGTATCAGCAGTGCTGACAGCTCAGGGCACAAACAACGTTTTCTATGTTTAAATCGAGGTTTTTAAGCCGGAGGTGTACAAAATCTGTTCTTTCTCTCTCTCTCTCCATCTCTCACTTTATTTTTCTCTGAGTCTATCAGTCCAGTCTTATTCTCCATGTGTTCGCTGACGGCTTTACATGCCCGGTGAGAAACCGACTTAAGTGCTCACTTGTAAAGTCTTAGTGCCGACGGTGATGTTTAGGTGATGGCATTTTTATTCATAGCATCAAACTTCCACCCCGCTCCCCCTCCCTGCCATGTCTTACAGAGGCTCATAAAATAAAAGCCATGGGGGGGGGGATGGAGATGGAGATGGAGATGGAGAGGAACAATGTGTATGAGTGCGTCTGTCTGTCTGCACGCAGATGGCTACACTCACTCACTCAGTCACTCCAGCCAGTCCTGGAGGCAGTCGGTGTTTACCGAGACAGGCCATTTAATGAAGTGGGTCTTGTCTCTTCACACTCTAGTTAAGGAGAGAATCTCAGTCTGCAGCCCTGCAGCCTCCTCTCTATCCCCTCACATCACTCATTAACCGCACCGGCTACTCCTGCCCTCCAAATGCAGCTGTCCGTGGCAAACGCCTTGCTCAAGGGCAAAACAATCGCCGTTCCATCTGGGGGCCCAACAGCAGATGTGTAAATTAATATTTTATGCTATTAACTGGCACTCTTACCCACAGCGATGTGCATAACAGAAAGTGCAGGTGGACTAAATGTCAAATTTAATAAGCAACCAGGAGCAGGAAGTGCAAGAGAAGGTCAAGACATGTATAAAAGTATTTCTGTATCTTGAACAAATGCTGGTTAAACTAGACATCTGGAAGAATTTAAGATTTAAAAAAAAGTGGTGTTGTGCAACTCTGTACCACTAACTGCTATTAAAAACACCAATGAATTCATTTATTCTGTGGAAGCTTTTAAATTTGCTGTTTTTACTGAGAAAAATCCTCTTGAATTAATGACGTTCTTTACCCAGAGGGTGCAATTTCCACTGGGTATGGAGGGGATATGAGCTGCTCAGTTTTCAAAATTCTGGTTTTGTTCCTCCCTACTTTTACAGATGTACAATTACAGTTTGATTTACTCACTGGAATCTCACTACAACAGTATCGTCTTACTGTCCATCCACAATAATCCAGATCCAGAAAAAAGCTCTGAGTTGAAAAATATGCAGATGTGCTCATAAAGGTCGCCCTCATTGACCACATGCCATAACCATCTGATTGGTGGGGCTTGTTGTTCAGCCTTATAGAACGCACAATGACCAATATCATCATGATCTGTTATTTGCTAGGTTGATATAAATGTAGAAAATAACAACTCAACTTTTAAGCCAACATGCATGAGAAGTCCTAAAAGTGCTCACAGTAACAGGAAGTTTCAACATCTCCAGTTCCATGACAAGTGGCCAAACTCCATACGGCAATGAAGACTAGTTGAAAGCACCAGAAACAAGTGAGTAAGCGGACCTTGAGTTGAGCTTGTTTTGTTCTCCCCCACTTCTTGAAACCAAAACTACACCCTCGACTTAACCCTTCGAGCAGCAGAAATAATGCTTTATTTAAAACGATAAGAAATGGGTGGTGAGCATCTGCAGCAATTTCCACAAAGAGTAACACCTACAGAAACTCACGCACAAAAATAGATCCTATTAATTAGAGAGAAAATCCAATAAAAACTCTAATTATTAAGCTGTCTCATTATCACCTACACAGTTTGATAAAGGATCCACTAAGATAAGTGATACAGTGAATGCAAAGCAAACTGACCACAGCAATGGCCACTTGGCACCGACAATGTTACCAAATTTAAAACAAATGAGGATGTGGCAGACCTCTTTAAATAAATAAGATCCAGACGGAGAAGGGGAATTTTCACACAGTCCTGCATTCCTTCCCGCCTTCTTCCAAAGCTACTGGAGTACTGAGCTATAAGCAGGCACCCTCGCCCTGCTCCGCTCATACACTACAGCTCATTAACATGCTCGCCATGTTGTGTTTTTAACACACATCTGGAAGGTATCGCAGGAGCATTTATGGGGCGAAGTTTGAGCTGTCGTTACGTTCACCTCCCGCAAAGCTAAAGCTAAAGCTGGGAGTGACTCAGTGTTTCTGCAGAGCAGCGTCACACCTCTCTACCTCTGTCGTTCATTTATTCCATCCACCTCTCTTTCCCTTCATCTGGATCTGTCTGTGCAAACACTCTCTGTCTGCTCTCCACCTTCCTCCCCAGACATTAAAAGATTATTCCAAAAACATTTTCACTTCTCTATAAATTATGTGGTTTTAAAAGGAAACATTCTACTTTGGATAGACCCAAACCAAATTGTCACGAGTTAAAAGTTTGATCGAGTATTGTAATAAACTTTTTAGCATGCCCACTTCTCAACCAACAGATCTAATCTACTTCTACTTCATGTAGTAATTTCCTTCATTGCCCAGAATGGCTTTCAACGACCTCAGGAAAAAAGGTGCGAGTTTGTTGCACTCAGTTTCTGACAGAGAGCGATTGTGGCGATAAAATCGAAAGAGCGCCTTGTTCCAGTTCCCCTTTTCTTGCAATCCTTCTCCATTGAGGCCGGTGTGGGTGCATGTGTGGGTGCTGTCCTAAACCTGAGGTTTACCGTTGATACTTTCCGTAGCTAAAACACTATTTTGCTGTCAAACTGCATGATCTGGAAGCTGTCTTACAATTTTGTCAACATGAAGTCACTTTTTCTTTTAGAAGAAACTGCACTAAATTAAAAAAATGCAGGAAACACTGCCAACAGCAGTTTTAGAATGACTGTCTCTTGTGTTACTTCCTGTTTCTAGATGATCTGGCAGAGCTTTCACACCAAATATGACAGCACATAGTTTGCACATGGTACACAGGATGCTAAAGTGTAATTCAAACCAAGGAATATGTGAACTTATATCAAAAAACAAAGTTTTCTAACCTGGTGTCCATACCATCTCAGTTTTTTGCTTTTTTGCACATTATAAATCATACTGTGACTTTTTAAAGACTTTTTTTTTAAGTGTACAGTGATTAAAGACCAGCATATTTTGGGGTCAAAAGAGAATTTAGTTCATCTTTGGGCTCAGCATCCAGAATATGAAAGTTGATAAGCTAATGAGAGCTTGGTTTTGCGCGTTCAACAATCAACAGCCTCTCTCGGTGAAATGCTGTGCTTGGATTTATCCTCTCTGAAACACGTATACACACTTTTACCATAACCACTACATGTCTAACCCTAACCCCCAGTTTTTTGTTTCCTACTGGGAGGTAAGACCCGATAATGTGACTGTCTGAGCAGATTTATGTCCCCACAATGTGAGTAGCACAAGTCCACACACACAGCAAAAGCTGCAGGCCACAATGTTCAGATTTTGTAATACATGAGTGGTTTTTGTGTGACCAGTCGTTCTGAGCTCTGCTGGGAGGCTACAGATGGCACATGTGTGTGTGTGTGTGTGTGTGTTTTGTATCCGAGTGTGTGAGCAGAGAACACACTACGACGCCACCTGCCATCACACACACACACACAGCAGTCCATCCCTCCCCGTTTCTCACCTCCCCCGTGTTCACCAAAAAATGGACATCATCTCTCTCTCACTCTCACACACTTGAGTACTTGGAGAAACTGGCAGGTTGCTTACTTACACTATGATTGCTAACGAGCAACACTTGCTAGGCTTGTGCAACCCTGTCTCCTTGAACATTAGGTTCATTTAATATTCATTTGTTTACGCTGCGATTACGTCATAATTGCTGCCTAGATTATGTTCACAGGCAACGTTTTTTTTTTTGAGTGACAGAAATGTGCCACGCTTTCGGACTTTGACACTGGAGACCGGGGTTAGCATCCTGTGTCCTGTGCGTGGTTAGGTTTAGGAAACGAAAGCTCTTCGGTTAGGAAAACATAGCGGTTGTGTTTAAATGTTAGCAAATTAAAACACGTTGTACCCTGTTGACTGGTTAGGCAAAGATGGTTAACATAACCACAAAAAACGTTTATTCATGCTTTAGTTGCTACGAGAGGATTTTGCATAGCAAGAGCGAATATTGTAGGAAAATAAATGAAATACGCTGTCAGTGAACATTTTACTGATATGTTCAGTATCAACATTTTGTGACTTGCCATTTATGTTAGTTACGTTAGTCTGGGAGGCATTACATATCCATTTAAACATATGTTCTCTCGCAAATTAGTTATAAACGTATAAATGATATGAACTTCAAGGAGACAGGGCTGGCTTGTGAGTGTTGTCACTCCCACCGAGACAAGCAAGAAGCCAGAATTGGTGTCCTGAAATTATTGTTTTGTTTTATTATTTAGTGACAGCTGAAGAGAGACAGGAAAGGCAGGAGAGAGAGTGGGGATGACATGTGGAAAAGGGCCCGGCCTTGAATCAAACACTCTGCTATAAGGACTCAGCCTTAACGGTATGGGCTCGACCAGGTGAGCTCCCGGGGCGCCCCAGTGTCCTGAAATTTTTGCACTCCCAGTGGGTCTTGGTCTATAATCCAGTTCTTACCCTAACCTTAACTAAACCTAAGTCTAACCCTAGCCCTAAAACCAAGTCTAAACCCTAAAATAGCCCTTTAAATAAGTGAGGACCAACATCAAAATAATGGTCCTCACAAAGGCAGAAGTACAAGAGCAAACATAAAGACACACTCATTAATGTTTGCAGAGCTACTCAGAGCTACATTAGAAGCACTCACTAGATGCCATTTTCTCACATAAAGTACACACTCACAACACACACTCGTACTGTACTCACACTGAAATAATCCCTTTTACTCGTGCCACCCACACATGTTTAATTTTATGCCCATGACTGTTTGTCAGAAGCAAGAAACACGCATTTCAAAATAAACAAAAGATCCAAACTCTGATTAGATGATGAATGATTTGGTAAACTCAGCATCAACACTATGATGATGAAGAACACTTCCCAAAAATTGAGAAAATGTATTCAAGTAAATCCTATTAAAACGAGATCACACACACACACACACACACACACACACACACACACACACAGCCACACGAACTCCCTCCTCTGCCCAAAAAATAAATTGGGCCAAGCAGCTAAAGTATGAATATCCTCATCCTTCACCCCGGCCGTGCAGATACAAAGCCACGGCAGCACAATCCTGCTGGGAAATTAAAACGGAGACGAAGAGGAGGTGGAATTTTTTCTCATTTAGGAAGCCTTAATCTGACGGGGGGGGGGGCGCCCCCCCTCAGACAGACTGTTTAGGGACCCTGAAGGATGAAATGAGATTTGGTGCAAACTCAAATGGGGTTCAATATGCAAAAGTTAAAAAAGAACGAGAGTCAAAGTCGACATTTTGGGGAGTAGAGAAGTTTCTCTGAGGGTCAAAGTGTTTTACGGAAAACAAAGTGAGCTAGTTGCTACATCCGGAGTCTGTCTGAGTAACTTTAGACTTAAACACACAGGGGCTTTTTCTGAATCCGAGCCTGAATTCAGAGAAAGGCCAAACATCTCCGTCTGTGTACCTGAGAGATTTGGGAGGAAAATGGCCCTTTGTCAACCGACACCCAATCCACACCTCTCTAAAGTGACTTAGGGTCAAAGCAATAAACACTGTGTCACTTCCACTGCACTTTGACATGTGTTAGCCCTCGACAAGTTCATCTGCATTCACAGAGAAGGCGTGGCTGACTACACATTCACCCCTCTTGTTCCCAAAAACATGTGACGTTAATTAGCTGGCTGTATTCAGACACACACATATAGAAACCCCAGCAGGGACCGCTTGGGTTTGGCAATGACAGAGTCTAGTTGACAGACAGACGGGGCGGCAGATAGAAAGATAAAGACGTTGTGAAATAGCCTTAATTTCAGAGAATTATGTTATTAAGCAGAAATGCCTGCTGGTGTTGTGATTTAAAGAGTTGCATTTGAGAAATAAAGCAAGTTAGAAAAAGCACATTCGCCAAATGAGCTTTTCAGTCACGCAAACACAAACACCAAAATGACTCTTCTATTCTTTGCGGGTCACTGCTTTGCTTTTGGAGCTCCAGGCTAACACTTTAGCATCACCAGTGATAGAGAGAAGCTAGCTTTGTCGACGATTTTCATTTGTAGTGAGAAAATGAGTCATTTAACACAATAAAGGGACCATTTCTCATAATAAAGACCCTTACTTTTATAACCTAAGAGCTTTTTGCTATTAACATAGGACTCTAATGCAGGACTTTCACTTGCAACATTATGCTATTGCTACTTAAGCAAAGGATCTAAACACCACTACTACTACTACTGCTGCTGGTTAAAGGACACTTGTCTAAAATCACTCATCTTATACTAAAGTGTAAGCATAAATTACCAAAACAAATGGTGTTGTGGTGACACACTGATGATTTCGCTTCCTGGGACTTTTCACTAACACACCCATTTCCTTAAAATGATTTGTGTTTCCTTCAGTCAGCAGTCTGCTTCAAAATTCACACTCACACACGGCATTGCCAACAAAACCAAACTCATATATTTTGGAGTATCAAAATAAAAGACCCAGGTTTTGTATAGATGCAAAGTGTAGAGCTGACCTGAAAGATTTGGGTCATCAGACTGAAAACATTCATATCTGTTACATCCAGATGTTTTTGTTGTGTATGCATATCTCTGTGTGTGTGTGTGTGTGTGCCTCCCACACACTTTAATCTGTTTATCGTCTGCCCACATGATGTGTGTGTGTATCTTCTGCCTGCATGTCTCAATAGGAGGTCACCCTGGGGCGTTTCTACCCAGACAGATACAACACATTCTTCTACAAGCTGAGAAAGAAAAAGACTTTATTGTCCATGCCGCTAGTGAACAGGCATTTGGGCTCCAATGGGGGCCGGTTTCCCGTCGCGCATATCTCAAAGGACAAAGCCTTGCAGGCCGCTCATCCTTCCAGGAGAAAGTCGAAACACAGTTTGACCCGTTGACTGACCCCTGACCCCTGTATCCCGACGCTGACCTGTCCCAAGCGTGACATTGAGTTTTCACGGGCTTTTAAGTTCATAAGGAGGCAGATGTCATATGAATGAAGTCACAGTCATTTATATTTGGTGGTTTACGAGAACTTATAATGGCGTCTTCAGAAACATGTGGGTCAGTTTAATTTTGACAAATTTCACAGAGAAAGAAGTAGGTCAAGGCTTGTCTGTAAATCAATCTACCAACCAATCCTTTCCATCCACCCATCTACCTACATTAAAACCTGTAATGAAGGCAACAAAGACATGTTTAATTCCTATAAGACAGTCTTTTTAGAGATATTTTAATCACTTTAAAGTTCATGTAAGGCCATTTTCACACTTGAGCCAATTGGACAGGTTTTTCTGGACCTGAGGCTGTTTTCTCTGAGAGCTTTGCTGAGGTGTGAAAGCTGCTGTAGCAGACTCATGGAGTCCAAACCAAATGTGAAAGCCAAGTGCTTCACTAACTTGAAGTTGAGTAACATCATTAGTGTCATTTGTCATTGAGTACATTAAATATATGAGTATAAAAACGTATTTTCACACTGAAAACACACATCTGGTGAATGCCTACATTGTTATGTATTTCTCCTTTGAAGGTGCTGCTGCATTATGGCTGAATTTCCTTGCTTTTGTGGTATCAGGATCAAAGTAATGTGTTCTGTGTTTACTGACATCATTTTCATGCTAACTGTGCATCCAAATTTCACGGTGGATTTAAATATGTTGAGCTTTAATACAAGATAACAGCCAATAGAAGCTGCGTGCAAAAATAGTTCAAAACAAGCTTTATTGATACTGTAAACTCTTTTACTCTGCCAGATGCCCCTCTGTCGTGCGTAAGAGTGTGTGTGTGTGTTGCTTTTGGGGCATCTGGAGTGAATAAGCGAGTGCATCCTGTAAATCCTGGGATTGCAGCTGTGCGTGTGTGTGTGTGTGAGACGTTGCTAACTGGGTCTCCCCCTCTCTCCCCCTGCCAAACTCTCTCCTGGTTAATCTGCTCGTTAAGGATCTAATCGGACATGTGTTTTCATTTGTGTGTGAAAGCGTGAGTGTGTGCGTATAAGTGTGTGTGTGTGTATGTGTGTGTTTATGTGCGGCTCGCTGATGAGCAGGGAATCCACAATAGGTCTGATTACGTTTACAGCAATTTGTTAGTTTTATTGTGTGTGTGTGTGCGCGCGCTTCAGTGTGTATTTTCTTTGTGTATATAGTACACATTCAGTATGTTCCCGTGTATGTGTTACTTATGTGTGAGCTGATTCGTATGGGAGGCAGAGTTTGTGTCCATAATTGTTTAGAAAAGCAAATCCAAACAGTGTACAGTTGCATAAGAGAAACAATAGCAGGATTCTAAGTCCGCCCTTCCTTCCATCAGACAAATATTTGCTGCTGAGAGACAAGAGTAAGCTGGTGAAAGCCAACCAGTGTTCGTACGCTATTCTTACTCTGATCTATAAATGGTGGAAACCATTTCTATTCATTGATAACTGATCAATTCGGAACTTTGTAACACTGATTTCTGGCATCAAGCAGCCTGTTAAGGATATAGCACAACAGACTGCAAAACAATGTAAACTTCATAAGTGTCAAATATATCTTATATGTTCTGTGACAATTGAAAAGACATCATAAAATGTTTCAAACTGCTTGAATGTGTAGTCTGTCTGAACAGAGGGTATCATTTATTAGTAGCATTTATTGTTTCAGGTGTCTTCAAGGTGCTCAATATCAATTTGACCACAACCTTATCAAATGAATCAAAATATAAATACAAGGATGTAAAGTTAATTTTGACTGAGGTGTGTCCTTTTGCTCTAAGATATTTTGTATGACTTTCCTTAGCTTTACATTAAAAAACTGAACTTACAGAGGAAATTTGAAGTTTGAACTAAATCAAAATTTAAATGCTAAAAAGTATTTCTCATAGTAGACATACAAAGAAAAAAATCTTCCATCCAGCTATACAGCTTGGTTGTTGACTAACCTTGTTAGCTAGTCTCAAGGCTAATAGCTAAATGATAAATGTAATCACAGATTAAATAGCTGAAGGAAATGCTACACTTTTCAACACTTCCGGTTGTTTTGGTTAGGTCTCACATTTTTGGTTCTGGCTCTCACCAACATCGTTTTGTTTTTTTTTACGCTACCAACGGCTAACAGACAGAGTTAGTGACTATCTGGTGAAGTGGAGCATTTAGCTGCTAATTAACCCAGTTATTTTTCTCAGGAGTTGATGGAGGCCAAAACAGAATAAAAAAGTAGCCAAGCCTAAATATTGGACTTCACATGAATGTTAATGTTGCTCTCTCTGCTGGATGTTGGCTAACATGTTAGCCATATCAACGTTTTAAGACCATTACAGTTCTTCCCCCAAAAGGCCGAAGTTATTCAGTTACTGAGTACAATTTCTAAGTATCTATAGCTACTAATTTTTCAAGTTGATTCTTACACCAGTAATGTTGCAAATAGCCTTTGCTGATAACGTGGTTCAGATATAAACCACTGAAATGGCAGCTGTAGGTACAATTTTCTTACTCATCATTTTGTGTGTTCAGGTTGTACACAGTAAAAAGATCACCATCATTTATCCAAATGGAGGAAAAGGAGAAGGAGACAGAGAGCATATGGCGAACAGAGGAAAAAATAGGATGAAAACATGATGAGTGCACATGGAGTTCAGAGAGAGTGAGGAGGAGGAGGAGTGAGGAGAGACAGAGAGAGAGAGAGAGAGAGAGAGAGAGAAAGTGATGGTGCAGGACGTGATGGGATGGAAAAAATGTGACAGAACAGCCTGAGGGTGGAGGAGAAGGAGAGACAGCAAGAGGTCTGTCACAGAGGTCAGGATAAGACTGACCATGCCAACCAGCCTGAAGCCCTCTGTCTCTCTGAGTCTGTCTGTACACTTCTGCTCTCTCTTTCCACCCCTCTCTTTCCTCTTCTTTCCCTCCTTCCCTTTTGCTTACTCTTCATCTCAGAGATCACAGTCTCTTTCTTACGCAGCGGACTTCTCCTTTCCTTTCCTTTCCTCTCTTCTGGTTCTGTGAGGATCACACCAAATGACCAGGAGGGATTCTAGTGATTAAACTAGTGATTTAATGATTAAATTAATGTCTTCTGTTTGAGAGCTCAGCAGGAGGGAATCCCACTGCAACGTGGGAAATTTAGTAATTTTGGAAAGCAAAGATGGCATGAGAAAAAGGAGAGGTCTGTTGATCTGTTGCTTTATTCTTTCACCTATTAAAACCTTATGAGTATTTAAATCTCTTTTGCTCAAATTGGTAATACCTCTAATTTCTTAAATCACCGTGGAACTAAACCAAACCAAACTAAACAAAGCTGAAAGTTAAAAAAAACAACAAAAATCTGACTTTTCAGTCCGAATTAAAACCTAAAATTGTCCAGGTTTTGTGAATAATTTCTGTTTAAACTAATGTACATGAGAAATTACACATTTGTCAGTGCAATACAGAAGACATAATGGGAATCTTATTACATGAGACAAGATAATTGCTCATTCAGACTACAAACAGGAAAACAAAACAAATATCCATCTTTCATTGACCTAATTCTCACGGCTCTTTTGTACTTCAAAGTAAATAGAAGGAACATATCGCTGCAAATAATAATAATTTTTGGAGGTTCACGCCTCAAATTTCCTTGGAAGCGATCCACAGGCTAACCATTCTGCGACAGCAGCACATTTAGTCTTCCTGTTTTGTGTGGCTGCTCTGGAACTGAAAAATACAACCATCTGGAAGGGATGCTTTTATTTTCTTTGAAACTGGCAACGTCAGACTGAATACCGAGCACAGGACCACTGGTGAAACAACGTCTCGGTCTCAAGCCACATAAAAAAGGCTGAGATTCAACAGAATATTTGTGATGTGGGACATTTTTGTGCTGTGGCACAAACACAACTGACGGCAGAGTCGCTGACCAGCGTTGTTTTGCACTTTCACAGGAAGAGGTCATCAAGAATGTACTGGAAACTAAAGTTTATCCAACTGTATATCCATCCATACAGCCGTCCATCATTCCATCCCACAATCCTTCCAGCCATCTGATGATTCATACATCTGTCCTGCAATTCTTCCATCTATCATTCAGCAATACATCCATTCTTCCATCCATTCACCCGTCGATCTATCTCTTTGAGTCATCCCATCCATTCAGGCATCCTACCTATCATCCACAAATCGATTTCTTCATCCATTCTACTTATCCATCCTGCCATCTTTCCAGTATCATCCAACAATGTACCATCCATCCATCCATCCTTCCAACCATCTTGGGATTCATCCATTCATCATCTTTCTACTCGTCATCCAGAAATTCATTCATCCGTTGTCCAGCAATTCAATCCATCAATCGATATATCCATTCACCCCAAAATCCTTCCATGTCCATCAGTTGATTTGATTCTTGATCCAGCAATCGAATCATCCCTCCTTCTATCATCTAGAAAAGCCTTGATCCATCCAGCAGTCCATACATCAGTTCATTCATCCATCATCTATCCATCAGTGCAGTCTGCCATCCTTCCATCCATCCAATTGGCAATAAACAGTCGATCCATCCATCTATCCATTATCATCCAACAATCTATTCATCTTTCATCGATCCGTCCATCATCCCATCGATCTTTTTTTTTTATACCATACCTTAACTGAAACACTGTACCTTTAAAATACTTCAGGAATGCTTGATTTGTTCTTTAAAGTCATCACGATGAACCCCAGCCCCAACACATATTCACACACAAATGCCTTCCGTGTGTGTTTCTGTTCATGTGACAACTCCAGGCTGTGGGGGCGTCGGTCCTGTGACTGAGTGTCTGCTCGAGGAAACTTCTTTTTTTTTGACTAATCGTGAAGCACTTTGCCTCGGGACATACCATCAAGGAACAACTTTGTCCTTCCATCACACTGTGGAGGAATTTATAGCATCTCCCTCTATTTCTCTCTCTCTCTCTCTCTCTCTCTCCCTCTCTCTATTTCTCTCTCTCTCTCTCTCTCTCTCGTTCTGTCTCTCACCCCACAAGCTGTTATTTATCATCATGGGATGATCAAGACGTTGCATTTATTCTGTGAAGTGTTGTGATTAACTTCTTTGCTGTAACCCTAACTCTACAATAAACCCTACCTTCATGAAGGTCATAATGTTTGTAATATTTTGTCCACCCCATTTATATCAAAGACAGTAGACTGAATAGATGGTTATAGTGGAGCAATACATCGCTCCAAAATCTCCCATGGGTGTTCAGTTGGGTTGAGATCTGTGAAGGCCATAGTATATGATTCACATCATTTTTATACTCATCGAAACATTCAGTTACCCCTCGTGACCAGTATGAACCTGTAAATCCAAGATGTGACATCAAAAGCAGGTACCTACAGAGGATTTTCCCTTTAAAGTTATACCTTCTGTGACAGCGTTAGTCTCTTTGTGTCCCTGTGTGCATAAAACTGCACACGAATGTGTGTTAGAGAATTTGCAGGGCATGCACACTGTAGCTGTGTTTGCACCACATAGTGCACATGAAGCATACTGTAAGTGACAGAAAGTTTGGTTGTCTGTGTGTATGTGTGTGTGTGCGTTATACGTGTGAGTGTTGTGCATGTGTGAGGTGCAGACTGTGCCAGTACCGCCTCGTGTAGGAGGAAACAGTTCAGCCAACTCCTAAAAAGATGTCCCAAATTATCCCGCCACCGACGCATGTTCCTTACCCATGCCTCTGCTCTATTTTACCGCGCTCCGCAGGGATTCACTTTGTCGGCCGCGCTATTTCAGATGTGGACATGAGACAAGACTTGTTCTGGTGCCGCTCCAGATTGGCAACGGAGGCAGAGCCGATGCATCTTAGCATGTCTGAACAAAAAGTGTTACTGTTTCTCGTCTACACCAACGTCTGTTCACTGAGCGCAGATTGTGTCACTTGAGAGTTTGTGGAGGTAAAAGGTTGTTGTTGGAAAACCCAGACTGACTGTTATACAGAAGCTCATGGAGGCCTGGTGAACCACAAATTAATCTATTTAATGCACAAGTTCATCTTGAAAGATGCTATGGTATTTCTTTTGGTAATTTCAGCAAGTTTATGATCCAGTATTTGTGTTATTTTTCTGACAACATAAAGCTACACTCTCTCGTTTAAATACAGTGAGTGGTTGTGATAAGGCGTCATTGTTTCTAAACTGGTGCATCGTCTAATTTTAGTTACTCCCCCAAAGTTTCCTCCTTCATGAATCACACTAGTAGAAAACATTTTCCGGCTGGCAAATATGTATTTTTAAATTGTAATTTGTAACTAGGGTGCGTAATTACAAACCCTGGGTCATGAGGGTGCACAGGGAAGATATTTTGTAACACAGATGTCGGAAATGTAGCCTGCGTTTGCTTGTGGATGCCAGCGCCATGGCTTCTTTGTTTGGCTAGTTAACTGCAGACATGTTTCACAGCACTGGAACATCTTTGTTCCATTCTGGTCCAGTAATTTAATTACGGGACTGGGAGAAATGGGCAAGCAGTGACAAGTTATCTGATCTGAGGGAGGAGGGGGTGTCATTCCAACAATAAATTCAAATTAGGAGAGGATATCTGAGCTAAATCTGTGGGATACTAGAGTGTTATTGAAACTGTACTGTAACCTAAATCTGGAAAATACACTGAACCCCAACAAGCACAGTTACTATGAGGGTTACTGGATAAGAGCAAAGCTAAATACATACTGCTCTTTAGAATGATGTTTTATCTATTTATTTTTTTCACTATTTTCTGACATTTTATAGACAAAACATTTGATTAATTAATCAGAAATTAAACTAGTGAAAACAATCTTTTGTTTATTGCAGTGAGGATTAAGATTTAGCTTGTGATGCTTTACTTAAACTTACTGAACCTCACACTAAACATAAAGGGCTGCAGCTAACAATTATTGTCATCATTGATTAATATGCCGATTACCTTCTCAATTATTTGATTAATCATTTGGCCAATGTCAAACGAAATGTCAGAAAATAAGCCCAAAGTGACATCTTTAAATCTCTTGTTTTGTCCAAAACCCAAAGATGTTCGTTGACAATTCTATAAAACAGAAAAACACAGAAAATCCTCACATTTGAGAAGCTGAAGCCAGATAATGTTTAATATTTTTGCTTAAAAAATGACTTCAATGATTAGTTAATTGTCAAATACATGTCTATACATGTACACTTGATTCCTGAGGAACAAATACCCGGTTCTACCACTCCTCTCTGCAGAGACATCAGAGGTCAAGGGTCAGATCTGGAGCTGAATGGGATTCTTGCTCATAGACACTTCAGCAGAGCAGATGCTTGCTGTCCCACGTGTCTCCGGATTGAAAGCCAGCCTACCAGCAGAGGCTAGTACTCAACCTTTAAGACCTTCAAATTCATGGTAAAACATTATATCCTGCTGCTGTTTCCAATCATGGCCTCATGGTGACGTTGAGCACAGTGGCATCAAACAGTGAAATAAAACTCTTAAAAATCATCTCAGGAGATTTTTAAGTGGGACTGCGGTCTCGCCAAAGGCTTAAGGCCCGGCTCAATGGGCATATTTCGAACATTTGACTCATTCCCAAAAACAACACTGCTCCTGCCAAGTCCAAGAGCTATGAGCTACACCCCATCATCATCCAACATAAACTCACACAACAAATAATGAAACCAATCGAGCAAAACGGAGGCCCCCTAAGAAAACAGCAAAATGAAACGTTAATGTGGCTGCACGGTGGCCAGGCTGTTGGACGGTCATAGGTTTGAATCCTGTAGCAGTAAATGCGTCTCAATCTTAATGTGGAAATGTTCGATCTCTTGACTGCAGGGCTTCCCAAGAAGTGGAATCAGGTGTGTGAAGCCAAAGGCAACAGTCCCATCACACAGAGAAAGAGCCTGGACACTGACAAAGAACTAGAAGAGCCTCTTCAGATCTAAAGCATAAAAAGATAATTTTATGGACATCTTATGACCTAAACTTTCTTTTTTTCCCCTTTTCTGGTTCTTTGTCGGATACAAGAAGCCTATCTGCTCTCTCACTGGATAAGAGCATATTACTAAAATGTTTAGCACATGTTAAACCCTGATGAAACCGTAATATTTTACTTTACAACTGCCTTATTCCAGCACATTAACCTATGGGAAAGTAATTTGAGGAGACAATAATATTCTGTTGGTGGCATACTACAGTGCCAACCACTGACTAAAATTTTACCACCAAGATTTATAACATTTCATTAAGTACTTAAACAGCATTATTACATACTTATACTGCTCTCTGGGTTAACACACAAAATAAGGTCATCGCAGAATGAGGTTTTCCTGAAGAAAGCTCTCCTGAATGTTAGCGAACACCACTGAGGAAGGTGTGTAATCCACTGAAAGACACACAATATCCACAATCTGTCCAGAATGCTAATGGTTTATTAGTCCCTTGGTGGTGAAACATGATCCAATAGTATTGGAGGACCCCATCTGTGAGACAGCGTCGGGCAGCCAGTCGTGATTTACACAGGAGCCATTTATGGAGCTTTTTAAAAAGACAGAGGAGCCGACATAAAAACAGGCTTATTTATGGAAGAGAGCAACAAATGGGCTCTTGTGTGGATGCACACAATTGAGTGTGTGTCTCTGGGTCAAAGAGAGGACGGTAAAGGGGTTGTGTGTGTGTGTGTGTGTGTCTGCATGGGTGTGTGTTTACAGGTCTTGTAGGGTAATGCGCAGGAAACATGCAGGAATGATTTGCTCTGCATGTTTGAGAAATACACGTTGTGTAAGAAAGAGTTTTTAACCAAAACTACTCCTTGCTTGGCCAGTACAGAGCCATATAAATCAGAGATGGTGACGGTTAATGTTTTTATTTCATTACCGATTTATTTCACAATTATTTTCTCAATCGTTTGTCTATAAAACAGACAAAAATGTCCCTTACAATTTTCCAGAGCCTCTGAGATATCATCAAATCACTTGTTTTGTTCGACCAACAGTCCCAAAACCAAAGAAAGTAAGCTATTACCATAGAAGACACAGAAAAACAGCAAATCTTGACATTTGACAAGCTGGAACCATCATTTTTGCCCCCAAAATGACCTAAACAATTTATCAGTTACCAAAATTGTAGCCAATTAGTTTTCTGGCAATCCACCAATCGATTAATCGTTGCAACTGTAACTGAAAATATAAAGGTGGATGAACAAGCACAAGGTGAGAAAACATAACTGTAGACAAAAAAACAGCTTATGTTTGTGTCTTTTCAAACATCCTCAAACTTACAAAAAACCGACAGCAGGACTTCCAACAATTTGTAAAATTAAATGAGATCCTTGAGCTTCTATTCCAGCAAACAAAAGAGCCAGACAAACTCAGTTCCTCCTCCAAATACAAACAAGTAAACTCCGCTTCCAAATGAAAAGCAAACACTCTTTCTCGATTCCTGCAATGAGCAAACTGAACTCCATCAATAAAAAGCTGGTGCACTCTGAGTTTTACAGGGTTTCATGCCAAAAAAAAAACCCCAAGCAGAGACACATGCCATAAGACACCCTCCCTTCCTTATCAAGTATGAATTACAAAACCCATCAAACCCCATTTCCTCTGAAGTAATTGCCAGTGGCCTCAATGCCACATCTCATCCTTGTACCTCCAGTTCTTTGGGAGCAGATGTGTAACTCCTTGACCAATAGGTGGCAGAGTTTCACCCTGTATCCAGGCAGGATTGAGGAGAGAGCAAAGGAGGGTGGGAGAAGGAGAAGAAAGAGAGAGAGGGAGGGAGAGAGCGAGAGAGAGAGAGTGAGGAGTGAACTCTTACTTGCAGTCTCTGTCCTCCAGATCAAAATGCGGGTTGAAGTTGATGAGGATCTTCTGACCAGGCTCGGGGGCTGTTATCACCCACACGCACTGCTGGGAGGGCGGGTAGGCGCCGGGATAGCCCGGGGAGGTCAGGTAGTCCGCGGCGTGTATCTCTATATTCCCCCCGCATTTATCTGCGCAGCAAGACAAGGCAGAAAGTTGTTCAGTTAGTGGAGAGAAATGGACTTTCTGGGCAGTGAGCTGCACTCAGATGTTGACTGATCGCACATTACAGTGTGTAGGATTAAAGTGCATTAAATCAGCAGGCATGGGAGTGAGGATACTAAGACCTGCAGCTGGGGATCATCATAAATCCAAATATCCACCAGTAGAGCAAAAATTATGTTGACAGAAAAGCGCTGATTTTTGTGCCAAGCCCCCATCCACACACTGAAACCATAAATTCACATCACAGGAAATTCTACCAGCCTCAAGAAGGTGATAAAACTCCCCGACTACACTATTTCTGAAAAGGTGCGGTATAAAGTGGTTCCTTTGCATCCCTGTCATTAGGTGTGATTACGCCCATGAAGGTGAGGTGGGCTGGCTGCTGCTGCTTCCTGCAAACAGGCAGGGTGATTAGGCTACATTTAGTTTTCTCAGTGAATGATTTATTAAATTGCTTGTAGCATATATCAAGCTTCAGCGCAGCACGCGCAAAAGCTCCAAAATGCACCTTTGAATGGATGAAGCGCTTCTATGAAGACCTTAATGAAAAATGTGTAATATTTATATTATAAAATCTTAACATAGGGACTTCGTGTGTGTCTGATAATCCATTGTCAGTCTGTAGTGATTGTAAGGTACTTTGTGCATCTTTTGGTATTGCTAAATATTTCTACAATAATCTGGTTTTGGTGTATTTTGTATAATATCCTTCATTATTTTCATCTATTAGGGTAATTACAGTAAAAAAATAGCATTTACAAGATCTAACTTGAACCCCTGCAGACGTGCTCTCACTGGGAAAGCCGAGGCAATAACAGGTGAGAGGCAACAATGGTGCAAAATGATGCAAAATGGATCAATGTTCAGCCAGGCTGCCTGTTGTCAAGCCACATGTATTCATACAACCAGTCAACACCTACCAGTCTGAGTCAACGAAGCAACCAAGATGACTTGGGTGAAAAGGAACAATAGCAATCCACTACGCATCCTTAGATTGTACAACACAGACATTCTGTCAAAGAAAATAAAGACAAACGGAAGAGGGGAAACGTCCAGTGGGGGGGGGGGGGGGGGGGGGGNGGTTACGTCCAAAACAGAAAAATAACCAAAAGATTGTCTCAAAGTGAGAGATCTGGTTGTTGTAGGGTCCCCAGCATCCTGCGCGCTTCAGCACCAGATCCCCGCGTCTGTCAGGGAACAACTTGCCATCTCCTGGAAAAAAAAATAATCCAAATGCAGAAAATAAGACGAAGAATCAAAATGAAAAATCCGTTCGCCAAAAGTGGCAGCAGCTGTGCGCCCTCGGTTCTTTATCAAACCTCTCACTTCTGATACCAAACAGGAGCGACAGACGTACTTCCAAGTGGAGAATTTAAAAACGAGAAATCAGTAGTTAACCGGCATTCAGCGAAAACCAACCGCGAAGAACGTCGGAGCGCTGCTCTCCAGATCTTTACTCCTTATTTCAGTTCAGCTATCTCTCCGCCTCTCTCTGTTCGCGGCGACTGACTGGCCGTCACGGCAGAAATGTCAGAAATACGAGGCGAGCCGTGAAAGTAACAGCGGAATTTCCACTCCCCAAATTCCTGCTGCTAGATGCCACTGCGCGCAACCAGCAGCGACCGACCGCTACAAGGGGCAGGAGCACACTGACACCGGTGCGCCCTCTGTGCGCTCCAGACGCATTTGATGAGAGCAAGAAAATTGCGCACGCAAACTCCCGCTGGCATGCGAGTCTGGTACAAGGTGTGGGCAGTGTCCACCAAGCAGTCTCGAGGCCACATCGGATCTTATATATATATGTTATATCCGAGGAGCAAAGGATTCAAGAAAGATGAAGTAGTTCTTTCTTATGTGACCTACATCTGATAGATTGTGCCACTGACCGAATATGTTTCATCAGTTTGATTTTATGTTGTTTTGGTTGTTTTTATGATGTAATTGGCCAACATATTCAGGGCTGGAGGTGCATGCTGGATCCTTTTTTTATGTTAAAACGTGTATTTTCTTTGTTAAACTTTACCAATTAATACATCAATTTGTCAAAAATAAAACATAAACAATGTTTAACTTTGAATGTTATATAACTTAACTCTTACTGACTGGACCTTGTGTATTTTAGAGATACTGTAAAGTGATTTATTCCAAAATGGATACGAAGTGTCCTGAAAACTGTCACGTCGTTTATTATGTTTTAAATAAACCGGAATGGATTTTGTCCTTTATCCATTTTAAACTTAAATAAAGGATCAATACGCCTTTCTGCCATATTGATGAAGTATGATAGGAGAGCAATGGGTTATGTCTAGATTCTCATCAGAGGCTGAACATAGCCTATTGTACATATGACAAACTGTTTTGCTAATACACTTAATACATAAAATGCACGTTGTCTGATGCAGTAATGTACAATCAGACTTTAATGTTTAGTGCATTGCAGGAGTTCCTAAACTTGTCTCATCTGGTAGTACCAATAATTTTCTGAACTTTTCCCAGAATGCCTTTCAGCAACCACTCAGAGAATATGCCTGAACTTGTTGCATACTGGTGTGTTGTTTTATATGTGAAGAGAGCAATATTGATAGAGAGGAAAGAAGTTACAGTTACATAAAACTCAACATGTTTCTTCACGACACTGAGTTGTTGGGACCAATGTAGGTGGAGAAAGAGAGAATTATCGGATCCTCTGTGATGGATTTCGCACTGTATGATTGTTGGCTTTGGTGCAAAAATAAATGGCTGCTCTGACAACAGAATGTCATTTTTGCTGTTGGTGTTTTAGATCGCTGAAATATTAAATCTTAAACTGACATCACATGAAATCACAAGACGCCAGCAGTCAGAAGAAAGTTGGGTTTTATATCCAAAGCTGCTGGTTCATAACCGAGACAATCTGGTTCAGGACAGTAAAAGACTCCAGACTAGGTGTCCTCAGGCATAGCATACAGGTACTCAAGTTTAGCTCAAGGGCACTGAGAACATGTTTGGAAATTTAGGAGTTTTAACATCCCGAGAAAGAGTTTACATTCTGTATTTGCACACAAATTACACATTAAAGTCTCGAGTGTTGATTTAGCTTGTTCTTTAAATTGTTACAAACTTTAGGTAAAAATTAAAACCAGGGTTCCCACACATTTTTATCAATGAATTTTCAAACCTTTTCCATTACTTTATTTAAGCAGTTTAAAATAAGCAGGCCTATATAGCTCTCATGGGGCATAATAATGAGGCTAATAGTGCACTATGGCCTAAGGCAGGCATTGTAGCAAAAATGTAGCATGGCATATGGAATAATGGTTATGGCAGGTGTGAAATATGTGCCGGCGCTGGTAGTCTGTTGAGTGGCCTTTTGGTTGTCTTGATGCTTTTTCCCTTTAGCATGGCTGACCAGAGCCGCTTTCCCCGTGTTGCCAACGTTAAACGTTTCGGTGCAGAGTCTACATCCAGCACGGCTAGGGTCTGCCTCTGTCTTGAGCCATGTATTATATTTGTTGTTCGAAAGTCATACAAAACACGCACTTCCCGGGCATTTTTGCGGATAAGCAAACTGCTAGCGCTTGCTCACTTCACTCACTCATTAGACATTCCCGCCGCCAGCTAGCTGCATACGCCAACGTGTCTCACGTGATACTAGTGGCGTTTCAACGGTCACACAGTGCAGCACTAGATTTTAAATTTGTAATACAAGGAACATATTTCGCGCAACGTGACATGTTTTGGGATTTATATGAACATATTTTAAACAATAGCCCAAAACAATGTATATTCAAAATTTTTCCAAAACATTCTGTTAATTCCAAACCATTTCCAGGCCTGGAAAACAGTTTGTCTAATTTCATAACTTTTCCAGGATTTTCATGACAGTGGGAACCCTATAAAACATGACAAAGAAATGTAGTATTTCACCACCTGAATTGTATCCTGGTAGTGTGGGGAAGGCTTTGAAGCGTCATTTAGATCATCATGTAGAAATATTTACAAAAAATGTAACTGAAAGATTAAATGAATGAATAAAGCAAAAGCAAATTTCCCAGGATTTTTTGGTGGCTTGTCAAAAACATCTTAGGCAAGTGAATTTGGATTTGGGACTCATGACCTCTGTGTTTCTAAAATCCAGCTGGAGCCTCTCTGTGGTAAACAGCAGAAGACTGTATCTCTGTATGTAATTAATTAGAGCTTGCTTGTTCAGCACACCTTTCCTGGCTAAATAAAGATAAAAATGTGATTATCAGACACTTCTAAAGAGCGGCTAATGGCTCGCCACACTGCAGTAATGCGGTGCTGCAGGCTTGGAGAAAGTTGTGTTCTGCTCTTAGCAAACAGGAGACGTTTAGTTTCTGAATGTCAGCGTTCGCATCCTCACTGGATCTGCTGTCTGCAGTTTAATCACTTGCAGTTGTTCAGATTAAGGCTGCTGTCTCAGGAGAAGATTTAAACAACAAAATAATAATATTGGTACATTGTATTTTAAATTAGGCCAATTACAGAGTATACCAAAATATTTTGGCAGAAATACTGAAACCATGGATCTCCAAATTTGGTGATTTTTAATTCTTTGAGATAAACTAAAGGTTTAAGCGTCCCTTTATGGGCTGAGAATATTCAATTCCTTATTAAAATAAACCATTTAAAAACACATAAGATTATCTGAAAAATGAATTGCACCAAAGCTGAAAACAAACCTGTTTTCATTAACTCTTGAAAAGCTGATGTTTTAGGGAAATTTTGAAGTTTTCATAGTACAGGGACAACAGAGGGGAGCATCTGTGTCAAAAAACACCCAAAGCAGAAATGAAAGGAGAAGACTGGCTTCCACGACATTTATACAAACAAAACGATATTGCAAAAACAAGCCTAAGTAGCCCAATTATACTGATCATCAGGATGAATTTACTTGGGTGTTTTGGGAAAGTGAGTGTGTGTGTTTAAGTTCAACATTAACAGTGTAGTGAAGGTGTGGTGAGCAGAGACACTGATGTTCTTCAGATCCAGAACTCAGGGTCAAACTCCATAGTAGAGAGAAGCACAGGGGCGATTCGTTGTGGATGCAAGATGACAAATGTTGGTTTGTCAAGTTTAGAAAGTTACAAAAATTGGGGGACAGAAGCCCTCCCTCGTCAAAAAAACGATGTAAAACAGTAACTGATTTCTGTTTACATTTCTCAACTGTATCAACATTTGTTTGAGCTCTAGTTTTCACTGACAAATCTCCCCAGCGCTTGCTCTGTCAGTCCTGGCAAACACTTGAATAACGTGCCAGAAAGTGTGTCTGCGTTGCTATGACAACCAGCAACTTAGAGCTGTCACGTCACCCATCTTAGCTACGGTATAACTACATGTTTAACAGGGTTTTTAATATGGTGATTCCAATGTTTGTTGCTTGAACATGTAATATTAAAAAAAATGTAGCTAATATAAGTAAGGGTTGTCTCATTTTTATGGTGAAACATTAGG
The DNA here is from genome assembly GCA_002120245.1 of Maccullochella peelii. NCBI lineage: Eukaryota > Metazoa > Chordata > Actinopteri > Centrarchiformes > Percichthyidae > Maccullochella > Maccullochella peelii. Next base: position 159,542 of record LKNJ01001082.1, on the reverse strand, counting down.
TACAATAGCCTAAAAAAATGGAAATCTTGTGGATTGTTGGCAGATCCTAGAGGGACCCCAGGGTGCACTCATTGGAAACCACTGGTCTAAAACAGGAGCATTATGGTGCTTTAATAATGTCCAAAACAGCTTAAAGTCCATCTAAAGAAGTCCAGTAAACAACTTGTAAAATCTGAAATGACACAACTTACCTTTTCAGGAATACAGTGACAATGAAATTATATTTTAACTAGCTGGCAAATACTTTACAAAAGCATTGTGTTATGAAGAAATGCAAAATGAAAGAAGAATCAAACAGCAGCAAGAGGAGGAGTTACTAACTGACAGGCCAGCAGCTGGTCTATAAAAGTTAATACCACTGGAATTTAAGACAATTTCAGACCTACTTTTTTTTGTAGTTTTTAGCATCTACTATAGGTTTGGCTTTGCCAAATCAAAGACTGACAAGTGGCTTTAAACTGTAAGATTTTGTGAAGAGGATTCCTGCAGTACAGGGCGGAAAAAGAAGTCGGTCATGCGTGAAAGACGTGTGTGGGAATATGAAAGTAAACAGAGAGGATGATGGAGTGAGTGAGTGAAAGCGAGAGTGAATAGAGAGAGTGATTGAGTGACATAGAAACAGAATAAGAGATCAGCAAATGAGCAACTGAGTGGGTCTGGCAGAGAGCGAGGAGACACACGACACACTGAGTTTCTCAGAAACAGTTTGTATTACAATCCAAAGATCTCAACAGATTTAAATGTTTCCAGTCAGCGTTCAAATATGATTCTCACTGAGATTAGAAGAGATTTGGTCATATTTACTGCACTCGTACATGTCGGAGTGGAGACAATAAGAAATCTTTGGCTGCACAACCCACTCGTAACACTGCCAAGCATGACTGAAATAGTCCATGTTGGTGACGCAAGTTCTGAAGCGAGAACAGAACTTGGTGTGTGTTTGTGTTATGATAACAGATCCGAGCTCTGGAAGTCTAATGACAACAGTTTTATATTAGCTGATAGCTGATATTTTGTCAACATCTTGATATTTTTACATTTTCATGCAAAGTGCTTCCAAGCATTCAGAATCATTAATCAGGATTTAATGAAAGGCCAATAACGGCTCAATAAATCACTTTAATGCGGGTTCATGTTCATTAGTCATAGGGAGTGTGTTTGCGTTGAGGCGAACTTTAGCATGTGAGTGAGTGTGAGAGGACGGGGAGTGAGATATAGAGAGTGTGGTATGTGTTGAGTGGGCTTCTAAAGCTGCTGCCATGTTTGTGTTGCAGTGGGAATGAATGTTAATCAAAGTATATTTTTGTATATTCTTAATATATCAAGATTTCCAGACAATAACTGTTTTTCTCTGCAACTTAATCTTCCATATCAAACCTGTCAACTGTTGCTTTCTTGAAACAGCAATTTTCTTAACTGCATCCATTTTCCTTTTTTTTGTCATATGTTAAGCATAAAGTAGAAGGAGTTATTTTGCATGTCCAGAAGTCCTGTTCATTTTCTCAAAGATAATATTAGGTGACCGTCAGTTGGAGTACTTCCAAGGCTTGGAGGGATATAAAACTCTCCTGGCTGAATCATCAGTACAAAAGGTGAGAAACTGTGTTAGAAAATATCTTCGTTCTTTGAAAAACACTCCAAGGTAAGAGCCTGTGTGTGTAAACATGCAAGGAGAAAAAGTCAACTATGATGACAAATGAGCATCTCAGTAAGACATATCAAATTAATTAGCTTAAAATCCTAAAATCCAATTAGCTTTTGCCGTTAATGTTAAGTAACAGCTAAAGATTACAATTTGTAGAAACCTAATAAAATATTAATCTGCTTAAATCATTTCACTTTCCAATTCTGGGTCAACTTTGGATGAATTCAACAACTATGGTGTGATGTTTCGTTCCCAATTGTAGCAACAAAGTGGAAGCAATTCGCTACAGCTCTGATTTACACTTGTGGCAAGGTTCCTTTCCTGACTGAGGGTCATGGGTATTATAGTATTTAGATCCATCTGCCATACCATCGTGACCGAGAAAAAAAGATTTTCTCAGAAATTAAACTAATGGCCATAAAATAAACCTATAGACTTGTCGAGTTATTCAGGAGACCACCATGTTTCTGTGTTAAGCAACATTGGGGATGTCATTGAAATAAAATGGGAATACTTAAAGAACCAGCAGCTACAGATTTTTTTTTAATCTGTTAGTCTTTCTAATCATCTGAAATTGTTTATGAAGGGGTTTCTGTCTAGATTCTGTCTAGATTCTTTGCTTATTTTGTTAGCATCCATCAGCTATGAATCTTAGCCATTATTGGCACACTGTCAAAGCCTCTTGGGAGCTGTAGTTCTAACTAATTTTTCTTTTTAAAAATAAAAGAGGCTTTCAAGTTGTGCCGTCCAGTATACAGTGTTGAAGTTTACACTAACTACATTCCCCAGTAGCTTTCAGGGAGCATTTCTATTTTCAAAATCATGTAACGTTTTTAGTAGCTTGCTAATTTTTTCACCAAGTAGCATGCTAGCATGACTAAATGCTACATCGCTACATTTTATTTTCTCCCAAAGTAAAAAAAACGCACCTGGCCGGTAAGCTGGTCATCGGAGTGGGAACTGGTCTGATGCCAGTCCCTCCCTCTTTGAGATAGCTTCAGTGTGTTTTCCTGAGTAGCTTGTGGTGTAGCTTTGCTGCTTTCAACAAACATGTAGTGTTGCTTAACTACTTCCAATGAACAGTAGCTTGTAGCTTCACTAACTACATCTTCAAAGTAACGTTCCCAACACTTCCAGTACAATAGTAGATAAACATCTTATAACATGGACAGAATACTCCACGAGTGCTTCAATTAAGGACTGATAAAACAAACATTTTGAGAAACTCTGTTGAGTTACAGAAGCTAGTGGAACAGGTACTTTCACAGCCTACTGTGCAGTAGGACTGCAACTACCAATTATCTTCATTATCGATTAATCTGTCGATTATTTTCCCGATTAATCGTTTAATCTATAAAATGTCAACTAATTGTGAAAAATGCTCATCACAATTTCAAGTGACGTCTTCAATCGTCTTTTGTCCAACCAACAGTCCAAAACCCAAAGACGCTTCATTTACTGTCATAAATGACAAAGAAAAGCAGCAAATCCTCATATTTAAAGCTGGAGGCAGCAAATGTTTGACATTTGTACTTGAAAAATGACTGAAACGATTAACCGATTATCAAAATAACATACATTTTCTTACGATCGAGTAATCGAATAATCGCTGCAGCTCTAGCGTGCGGCTCCAAAAAGGTTGAACGTATTAATAGTGATAATGACCTTTACATTGTACGGCCTGGCACAAACGTGTAGTTACACATAAACACAGTTTAATGTGCATGTACATCCTCGAGCGGAAGCACCCACACACATGCATACGATGGCTATGGAATGATGGAGGAGGGGCGGTATTTCTATAACGGCACAGTCATACCTCGGTAATTACAGGAGACACTGACAGTGATCCATTAGTGGGCTGAGACCAACAGCAGCTACATGCTGGCTAACACTGGACCTCTGGTAATCACAAACTTACAGACGATTGTGTTTATGGGTCTCCTATTATTATGCACTGAAACATACACTGTTTACATGTTTAATAGTACACATTAGTGCCCATCAGTCTGTATTACATCATGTATTGCTATAATGTACCTTAAACTCAATCCACTGCTGTTGTTTTAGTTCCTGTTTGACTGTTTTTATCATATCTGCTACTTGCCGTGTGATACAGTTCATTCTTTTTTACCCATTCATACTCCATATTTCTATGCTTGTAATTTGTAACATGTAACATAGCACCACTCTTTACAGTTTGTTCATAGTAATACTGTAACATACATGCACCTCTCTGTACAGAGTTTTTCATTACTTATAATGGGGCTTCTCAAAGTACAAGCCAATATACAGATTCGGACCAAACTGCAAATCAATCCAGACCGGCCCACTTGCCACTTATTATGTCACGTAAGGATATTCTCCTGTGTTTAAGCTTTGCCAGTACATGATTGATCACACCCACTAAGTTATTAGTGCATGCGTGTGCAGTACGTGACGCACATTGCAACAGCAAGGCTACACATGGCCGCCTGCGTGTATGTCAGTTTGCACGTTCACTGTGATCCAATCACAAGAAGCATACTGCCGTTACCATGACAACGAGTTGTCACCATTAGTCCATGATATGCTAACATTATTGCTAATGCTGGCAGACAAACAGAGATATTTATATTCATTCTTTCGCAGTCCAGCACCAAAACTGTGTGTCCACACCACAGCTGCTTGACCACTCAACACCTGGATCAGTCAACCGTCAGGCAGTTACACCTCTTGTACCCAGGCTCTCGTTACAGGCAAACAGTGCCATTTCCCCCATTAAGTCAAGCCACATTCTTTGTTGTTGAATGTGTGCAGTTTTAGTTAAATTATGTGTATGAAGTTTTTAATGCATTCGTCGTTTGTAATTTGTACCTCCTTTTCATATTTATGAAAAGTATGTATATGTATACAGTATATACAGTATACGATAGTATATAATGTATATATTTATTTTACTGTGTATACTGAGCATCTTTGGCACAAAATTTCCTTCGTGATGAGTACATTTCTATCCATTTTCTTATATCTTAAAAAACACATGCCTGTAAGAGCGCACACATACAATAGAGACAAAAGACCAATATGTATACAAACAGATACACACACGCAATGACCTAAGTGGGTGTATACATGCATGTGTGAATGCATACAAGATCACGTCCTTACAAAAACATGCGTTAATGTGCATAGATGCATATCACAGTGGCACACACCCCTCAGCCCTACTCCACTCAGCTTTTTCAAGAGCTCCCCGTCATAAAATAAAACTGAAACACTCTCATAGCTCTAAACCATATTTGTCAAACCTCCCTTATTCCACACACACACACACACACACACACGTACGTAGACACACGTACGTAGACACATGCACAGATACACACACACAAAATACACACATTCTGAAAAGATATTTCAACACAACACGAGGTCATGGCACCGCCGATAAGATCTCACCGCCTGGCACTGTTCCAGACTGCCTTCTCTGGTTCACACTGGGACCCAGACCAAGCTTTTGTGCTCTCTCTCACACACTCACACACTCACTCACACACACACACACACACACACACACACACACTTAAACACACACACTTACATACAGAGCCTGGCTCTGCAGTGGCCTTGCCAGTTACACCTCCCAAAGGACCTAATGATGAGGCTCTGGATTGGGGAGTGAAATGGACGATGCTGGCCAACAACGCCTTGTTTGAGGACTGGGATTGGGATAATTACTGTCATTACCAAGGAGGCAATTTGAAAAAGGACGTTGTAACCATCGTCCAGCTGTAGTGGTAAATAAAAGAGTGCTAGCTCATCTCAGCTACTGCATCGTGGGCCAGGCCAATAGCTTTTTAGATTGCTGGAAATAACAATAAGCTAGATCACGAGTATTGCTGCAAAACCACAAGTTGCCAAATACAGTACATGGGGGAGCTCCTCTCTGTTATACACCTACAAGCTAAGTCCTCCAAAAATAAAAGATTTACTGGACAGACAGCTCCTTCACATCATCAGGTTCATATATATTTAAAACATGAAGAACCACGAGAACTTTCAGTATGTGCCTACTGTACATCCCCTGGTAGCCATATTGGAGGTTTTCAGCTCTATAGTGGATTAAATGGCCTTTTTAACACAGTGGAACAGAAATGCTTAATATACAGTATGTACTGATATTGACTGGGAACTAGTCATCAGTTTTTTGTAAATATAAATGTAAACTTTATAGAAAGCTAACAATATTCAAAAGTAATCTTTTTGAAAAAAATAAATTCCTCAGCGAAAATACAATTAAAACGACTGTTGAAGTTACTTAGACAATACTACAGTACGAAATGTGAGGATACGTAACAGTCCTAAAAAAGATTAATCTGGAAAGAAATAATAATGCTTGAGAAGGAGTCAAGTAAAGTTCATTTACTTAAAAATGAAAAAAGTAGGGGACCTAGGATAAAACCCTGTGGAACTCCACAGAAAAGCATTTTACTGGCAGAGGAAACATTTCTTTCATACCTGTTTGCTCATGTGTAAATGTTACTTAAATCATAATATTTCAATACCTCTTAAACCATAAACTTTCTTTAAACTGGTATTATGGTTGACAGTATGAAATGAAAATAATATACTCCAAGCCGGAGTTCTTCTGTATCAGTAGTTTTAGTTATATTATGGAGAACTTCTCCGAGGGTTACTGAAGTTTAAGGTTTCTTTCTGAAACCAAGCTAATAAGGAGAGAATATTATTAATTCTGAAGTCAAACAGAAAAAAACTGTAACAATATAATAAACAATAAACTAAATAAAAAGTGTTTATCGCTATCAAGGCCAATTACTCACTAAAATGTTGTGTGTTACACATCTTGAGGATAAAAAAACTAAAAGAAAGAACATAATCAGCTAGTTTACAGGGTAACACAGCAGTTTGCAGCACGGCTAGCAATATGGTATATATATGGCATATGGTAATTATTAACATGGTTTGTACATCTCTATGGCCTGTTGGCTTGGCTGAAAATCTGAAATCTGTTCTGTCAGGGACTGAACACGATACAAACTCTGAAACTTAAACTCTTCTCAGTGTTACAAAACTCAGACAAGTTCAGGACATATCATCAACATTTCACATCGCAGAACAAATCCGAGATTTTCAAGGCTGTTGCAAGAAAAATCAGATTTCCATTAACTTGTTCCTTATCTAAAGAGCCGTGACTTTAGACGTTGAGTCATATCTGAGTCACAGACAGCTGAAAGTCATACCTTTTCTGCCTGTCAGCAGGATTTGAGCTCCATTACTCAGTAGGCCCACAGTACCACACGCACAAGGTTTCCATTCAAAAACAGCAGTATTACAATGAGCCAGTATGACTATATCAGATCAAGTGAAGCCAAATACATGTAGCAACAGTTTCAGTAAAGCAGGTTCACTGCAAAGTTCATTTCCACACAAATATAAACATGTATTAAAAGGAGGTAAAACATATTTGATATTTGTACCCATACATTGTGAACTGAGTTTTCATCCACCTTATTTACAGTGTTTGTTAAAATCATAAAGCTAAAGTATCTCTTTTCTTACACACTTTGATCGCCTGCAGATTTCATTTCACCTTACACCTGAAATTCATTTATATTCTTTTAATAATTTGTCCCATCTGAGATGTGTTTATTGTGTGAACAAAAGTTCTGAAATGTCACCTTTTTCTAAAGAGCTCAATGATTAAGTAATGCTAATGGTTAAGTAATGGTTAAAATGTGTAAAAAAAAAAAGTATGGGTATTGGTGAGAGTCACAAAATATACATCAAATACAGAAGAAATTCCACTCTCGCACAGCAAAGCACCAACAGAGAAAATGTAGTAAGTGCAAACATACTGAGTTATCACTTAACAGTGTTTCTAGTGTATTTAATACAGTTTAAGGTGTTTAATTTTAAGATATACATTCCAGGAGTTATACAGTACCTCCTTCCATACAATTGTTTTAAACTTCTCTGGATGATGTTTTTTTTCATACTTTGAAAAAGATGTTTAACATTATTTTAACCTTTTCTTTATATGACATACATCTTGTTTTGGAACCAAAATGTTTTTTCAACAGTGGGTGTAAAGTTGTACATTACTTGGCTGAGAATTTGATCCTCTTACAGGATTCAGATCAGGTTTTTGAGTGAAAATACACACTCCTGCACAGACTGATGTTAGCCTCTCTTATTTTTAGCGACAGCTGTTTGAAACCTCCCATTTTATTCTCTCTTTTGGCACAGTCATCATCAATTTAGCCTAAGCCCTTGCTTGGCACTGAGCAGCTACGAGGGAAGGCTCAAGTGCAAGACAGTGCCAAAATCTGACACTTCTAGAAACTCTGATACTTTGTCAAGTGATTCGAAGAGCTGCTTGTCAAGAATGAAACACTATCCCACATCTCTGTCAGTGTGTGTGTCCGCATGTCTGTGTTGTATTAAATATGTTGTAAAAAACAAAAATGGAATACATTATACAGTACATTCAACAACAGTTTTAACAGGACACGGGAGACTGAAAACATGTAATAAAGCAAGGTACATTAAATCATTTTCAAAGCTGTGAATCAACAGAGAAGCTACATAAAAACAGCCAAAAAAAGCAGATAAAGAGGACAACAAGCTGAGAGCTTCTACAACTATCTGATGTCTGAACTATTTCCAGGAGTTTCTCTTTCACTAGAAGAACAGCTGTTCTTGGCAATGCTTTTTTGATCCTTTTCTTTTTTAAAAGTTCATTTCATGAGTCTCTGAACTACTACTCATGAGTGATGGGATCCTACATGGACACAACATTTTCTGCCGAAATTTTTAACAGTTTTGGTTGTTTACATAAGAGGTTTCCTTGCTTTTCTCACTGGTTTGAACTATCTCGTCCTTTTCTGGCGATTCTCAGTCTAAGATTCTCTCGTCTGAGCTGCTGTTGAGAAGTGCCAGCAGCTCCACTGCCATTGTTGACTTTTGCCAGTCATATTCACTTTCCCTACTTAGAATGAAGCAACTGTATACACTATAGTGTCATGATGTGCCAGAAATTCAAACTAAAGTAGCTTTCAAATACTTTTTAAAATGATTTCAGGAAGATATTTAGGTCCTAATTTGACATAAATAGCTCTGGATGACTGTGAATAGTAACTCAGATCAAATTTCAGCACTGGATATATCGGGTTTCTTATATCCAATTGCAGAAACTTTGTTGGTCAGGTAATTAAAGTGGAAATCTAATGGATCAAAATGGATCTAGCAAATGAAAGCAAAGACGAAGTGAAAGTATCATGGCCTAAAGGTCACGGAGAGTGTGATCAGTGACCCAGAGCTGCAGTCAGAGGGCTGTTACTCATTTGGACAGGGTGTGTGTGTGTGTGTGTGTGTGTGTGTGTGAGACTGTTTGTGTCATTACATTAGAGATAAACTAAGATTAGAGAGGTGGTGAGGCGTGTGGGTTCGTGCACTGTGTGTTTCCAAGCGGGAATGCAGGAAAGTAGGTGACTGAGAAGATGTGTACAAATGAAACTGTGTGTGTGTGTGTGTGTGTGTGTGTGTGTGTGTGTGTTTAAGCTTGTGTGTCATGTTTGGAGAGACAGATAAGACATCATCACTGTCCTCTTCAAACATGCTCCAACCAGCCTGAGACGCAAACATGGCAATTACAGCATAGCGGCTATCAGGGGTCAAAGGTCGGCCCAGAGCAGCGAGGTCGCCTTGGTTGACTTCTAACGACCCGAGCAGTTAATAAGTTAGGGAGAGTGAGTCGCGGCCACCGGCTGTTATTTTATTAGACATTCCAGCAGATCGTTTACTCCTGCTATGCAGAGGTTATTTACTTCCTTTAATGTTTGACATTTATATGTGAGAAAATTACTACAACACAACACACACACAGACACACACACACACACACACACACACACACACACACACACACACACACGTCAGAGTCCAAATATAGAAGTTTTGTGTAGTAAAGGCATTTGTACTTCAGGTCTTCAAACTGCAAAAAATTGCACCCACAGTAAGAATATTATTTTGTTTTGTTTGTACTGTATGTTTACAGTGAATAAAACTATGTACACTTTGCATATAATGAATAAGTTTGAATTGTCTTTTGCAAGTACGATAACAAAGTTTAACTGAATTGAATGTTTTACCAGGATTTATCAGTAAAGCAATATTTGTATAAAAGTCAGATTTTTATATTGAAACTGGTGCAAAACATAGAATGAAACCAAACAGGATAAAAACTATTTACTTTAGTCTCTCTGGCAAAACAATGAAAAAAGGTGAGATCATTTGACAAAAATATCATTATATAATGTAAAGATTTATCCAGTTGCAGCACACTTTATGAAAACAAGTCACTTAGTCTTATTAATTTCACAGGAATTATTAAGGTATCTTTATAAAAGTGACAAAGATTCAGACAGGTTAAGGGAAAAATAATTTAAAAAATTCAAGATTCAACCTTTTTTAATGTAAGTTTTGTATTCATCATGTTAATTTATATTTATCTTGTAAATTAAGGGTAATTACTGTATTTTGTAAAAACTATTCTTAGAAGATGATCGCGATTCTGTCATGTATACCTCGAATGTATGGTGATTCAGAACTCACATGACTATTTGATGGACTATATATGACAAAATCAAAACAACCTCAGACATGACCCCGATGAAGGCAAGACTGCCAAAAACTTGGGGTGAATAAGGCATGACGTACTGGAGAAGAGTTTTACGACGTGTTTATATTTTGATGGACTCTACACCTCGCTGTGTGTCCATTCTCAGAGTTAGAAATTGGAAGAAAAATGTGAATAAATAATCTTGAAAAGTCCGGATAGTAATCAAAATCTCTTTGCAAGCTTGTCATTTCAGGCAGCGTACTCTTACTGCCATCATAAAAGGGTTGGCACAGAACATTATTATGGTTTTTGTATGGTAAAAATCTAATTTTGAAGCACTAGAGAGAGAGAGAGTATTTTGGAAAAAAAACGCATCTATTTCACATCTGTAAAGAACACAGGCTGTAAGAAAATGTGTAGCTTTCCGTGTGTGATTCCTTGTATCTGGGAACAGGTTTTTGAACGCTCATTTGTTTCCTCCTGTTAAACCACAGCGACAACGCAAAACAGAGATAAAAGATTGTGTGTAAGACGCTCGCATTTCAGCCGTCGTATTGACATAATCTGCTGATATTTGTTTTCATTGGTGGCACGGCGGGGGAGTGAAAAAACAACACTACAGATGAAATCAAGATTAAAATGCCTTGATTACAGTAAAAACCTATACATTATTCTGTATATCTGCCTTGTACTGCTTCTAAAACAATTCAGAAGGTAATACATAAGGAAATACACCAAGTGGAAGCAAAACTAAGAAAGATATAATTTACCTTCACGGCTTACGTGAGCAAGGCACCAACACTACTAGAGTTACAGGTTTAACTTCCTCTGATACCATCTATGATGGAAATTTAAGCACTCCAGGGACTACAGCACAACTTGGCTGAAATCATAAAACAAAAAGTGGAAGACGTGAACTGCATTTTCTCCTTGTATACATGGTTATATTTCAAAATGCTACACTGTAATAATCCTCCCAATCTATATACGGAAAACCCATTGACCACCGTTTCAAAAAATACCACACAGTAACACTCTCATTACCAATAACCTCAGCAAACATTCCCCTTCTTCACATGACCAACCCCACTATCACTGTATTTACATTACCTAAAATGAATGATCCTAATCGAGTGCGGCCTACAGTTCCTAAATCACTAAAAACAGCCATTGCGGCCTGACAACATGTTCAATTTTCCAGCCGCCTCACCTCATTTTTATTCTATGTGTGATGCCCAGTGTCATGGAGCAGCGGTTTCAAGCCCGAGCACGGGGAATGGAAAGGAGAGGGGGGGTTTAAACCGTTGCAGAGGCCTGCAACGGTTTAAAGCACCATGCATCTTTTCTATCTGAAGGACTCTGCTGGTTACCGAGTCAATGGTTCACTGGGCCATGAAGGAGCCGATTTGTTCTCCTCCCTGAGACAGGATTTGGATTCAGCTAGCCACCACACTGAAGAAAAAAATATCCATCTTAACAAGTCGTTTAAACTGGTATCGTTTATATTTGTCTTTAAAAAAAAAAAGTGTGGAAATGCAGATTTCTCCAGCAGACTCTGAACACAACAGGTCACTCAACAAGACCATTCTAACCCTTTCCATGATTAAAGCAAATTCAAGAAACATGGTGAGTCGACTAGAAACAAATAAACAGTCAGACAATGTGGATCACTCCACCAGAACAGCTTGATTCAAGATTTGGTTTTTCAATCAAGTATTGTCCTGTAAACAAGATTTGCATAGGCTTCTTATGCAATTTCCCCATTTCTAAATTTTCTAATTAAAACAGGCTTCGAGGACTCAACAGTAAATGGCGACATTTTTGACATGTTTTGCAGTGTAGAGAGCTGCCACATGTGGATATATGGGAAACAGAGGTGAGAATGGCGGGGGTGGAAAGAGAGCACTATCAATCATTGGACACCTCGGACTGAAAAGAATCTGAGGGCTAACGGGAGTTTCTAGAAAGTAAAAACAATTCTAGGAAGCTATCTCAGACATCAAATTCAGACGTCCTTGGAAAAGACTTAAATCTAACAGAAACATTTTTTTTTGCACATCTCAGTTTCTCAAAAGATGTGCAACGAGAAGCTAATTTAGCGATTTAATTCCGAAAGGACTGCTGCATTATTTTGTCTGTACTGTGCAAAAGCTGAGGTGATGAAGTCCCATCATTTTCTATTAGATTAGATTTAGTGTTGTTTACATTAATAGAAATTAAAATGTAAATAGGTACATTTATATAGCGGTTTTATCCAAAGCGCTTAACAAGGTTTTTGCCACTCATTCACCCATTCACACACACACTCTCACACACCGATGGCAGCAAGCTACCACGCAGGGTTGCTAGCCAACCATCTGGAGCGATTTGGGGTTCAGTGTCTTGCCCAAGGACACTTGGGACAGGAGGAGGTGGGGATTGAACCGCCAATCCTGTGATCCACTCTACCTCCTAAGCCACAGCTACCCAAAATCAATTTCAATCTGTTTAGACAAATTAAACAACAAAATATGTTGTTCGTAACTGCCCTCCAGAGCAACACATAAGCGTTTTCTGAAGACATCACTTTCTTAGTGCCTTCTAAAATGGTTACAAATCACCAATATGGCACCATATTTCTGATATAGCACTGATATGGTCAAGGTTTGGTTAGGTTTATTGACTGTCAGTAGGGAAGGGGAAACAAACAGCGGTCTCCCGTGCTGAAGTCTAACACTTTGTTGACCTGACTAATCACCGCAGCCTCCTCTTTCTGTGGATTTTGTGGCTCTATAATAACGTCACCTGACTTTCTCCATTGCTGCCAATGGACAAGAGTCGTAATTCCTGTGGCAACAAATGTAAGCAAATGTCGTTTTTGGGCATTTGCACAAACGACTAATGCTGTTGTTTTTCTTGGAGGACAGACTCTATTGAACATAATGAAAAATCAAGAAATCTGTTACAAAGGAAAGACAATTTGCTCCCGATCCACTTGTGCTTTTTTCAAGAACTGAAGTGTAATTTTAGGATCTGATTTCTTCCACACAGCCTAAATTGAGCTACACTACAATCATATCCATCCTCCAGGATGAAACCCTGGTGATGGGGGAAACAAGGAGACAAATTAAGTGTTATCTTTGGGTTCTGCGGCCTAAACAGGCAGAGAATGACCCATTGAGAAAGTAGCTGGTCTGTCAGTAGAGACACTGTCACTCCATCACATTGATTATTTGGTCAGACCAGACGATTGTTTACAGGCCAATCAATATTTAGTGCAAAATGTAAGCACAACTAACACACACACAAATTAATGAAAGCAGCCATTCATTCTGCGCAGTCAGGGAGTTTAGGAAGTGTGGCTGCATGCAAACACATATAAATCTGTAGATCAATGCATCATACATCTTAAACAGGTCAGCTTGTGTGTGGGTGTACACATAAATAAAACCACATTTACATACTTAGAAACCACATTACCACTACTCGAAATGTGCAAATACTGTCTGAGCATGTGTTACTACAGTTTGTAAGATCACCAGCATGGCCTGCGTTAAATGAGATGAATCTACAGTTTCACAATTTACATTCAATGCCAATTTTCAATGCCAGTGTTGGAAGTAGGGAGCCCATTATGAAGCAAAAAGCAAGAGTGTGGACCAACAATTATCCTGAAATATGAGTGTTGTGTCTGTATACAAGCTAAAACATCTTGCCAAGTTACTGTATGTATTCCTTATTTACAAGAAGGGATATACGTGTAAATCTCATTTTATGCATTTGGTGCTAAAGTTTACAAACTACCTCACATCTATCATTTCAATCTTGCAATTATGGTACACGATCCAATAATTACTGAACTGCTTATTTTTGTGCTCATCTTGGCAGGACTGCATTCATGCATCTTCTAAATGGAATGAACTGTAAGCAGCTCTCAAGCCTGATTCTTTTATTCCCTTTGGAGATATTAAAGCTTTATTACCAGATGTCTTTTATGACTCTCGCAATAGTTGTTATTAATTCTTGTTGCTGCTTCTGTTGGTTGTCTGACTTTATTTTTTTGTTTAACTGTTGTGCACTGGTTGCCTGGCAGTGTTCAAGGACTGACTATAAATGTTTTCTTTCTTCTCAGATCTCGCTTGACAAAGGGATTTTAACAAATCAAACTACCAGATTAAATAAAGAATATATTGTAGGAAAGGTGCATGTGTGTCTGTGTTTTCTGGTGCGTGCATGTCTATGCAGCGGGTTGAGTTAGGCTACATGCCGCTTTAACCCCAGTCATCGGACCAGAATACTGATAGTGGATGATTCTGCAAGATCCTGGATTACGTTTAAACATGACATTTACTGCCAAAATTTTCAACATAATTTATTACAACAATATCCTCATATTACATCTACATTGTGGTTAAAGTATAGTTTAAAGTAGGCGACTAAGGCTACATCCACACCAATACGTTTTGATTTTAAAACAGCGTCTTAAAACAAATATGATCTCTGTACACACAAGTGTTTTATTACCGTTTAAGAAATAATCTCTGTCCAAACTACACGCCTGGAAACGCACATCACGTGACCATTCCCGTGCACTGGGCATGCACATGCCGGTGTAAACAGGAAGCAGATTGTCTACTCTGTGGTTGGTTGCTTAGTTAGTTGCAGGAAATACTACGAACGAAGAACAGCAATGGAGAAAAGAGCAGAAAAGCAAACGTGTGTCAAAAGTGTCTGCGTCATTGTTTTAGAGCGTCTCCGTTTCCGCCCGTCTTCACTAAAACGCAACCCCGGAGTTTTCAAATTAAAACGGGGTCAGAAGTGTTTGAAAAGGTCTCCGTTTTAGGGGTTATAAAACGGCGTAGTAGTGTGGACGCTAGGTGTAAACGTAGCAAAAGTTTTAAAACAAAAAAGTAGTAGTGTGTCTGCTTGGTCTACTGAAAGAACCTGTATAAGCACAGACACATTTACTGTAAAGCAACACATTCTTTCGTACTTCAGATCGTCACCTTTGGCCATTGTTCATCTTTTGAAGTACATTTGTAAGTGAATTTCATAAGTGTGGCTGAATTGGAAACAGAAGCCTGCAGATCAATATTTGAATACAAGTACTTTGGTTTACTCCCATGTGAGTGTGTTCAAATGTGTGTGTGTGTGTGTGTGTGTGTGTGTGTGTGTGTGTGTGTGTGTCAGGCTGCCTTGGGCGGTGCTAGTGGGACTGATGCCAGACAGCTTACTGTCTGGAATTTGATGGGGTAATGTTTTATATGCACTCGCCTCCATGGTACATTATGAATGAAGCACACCTTCCATCAAAGAGACAAAATAACAGAGACTGAGACGTTAGACACACGGACACAAAGTCATGTGTGCATGCATGCTCATATGAAAGAATGATTCTTTAATTTAATCATCCCATTTTTATTTTTCTCTCTCACGAACACACACACACACACACACACACACACACACACACGCACTGCAGTAACATTTTTAACTCATCTCTCAGTTTGACAGTTTTGGCTCACATCGTAACACAGAGTCACACACAAACACACACACAGTGACAAACACATGCACACGCACAGCAGTACATTTTTTATCTCATCTCTTATTGAGGCAGTTTATGGCTCACCATGACACACACACACACACACACAGAGTAACCTAGTGGGAGAAAGAGAGAGGGACAGACTTCATTTGATGATCCAACAGCCCAGCCTCTCTCCTCTCTCGACCCTGAGGTCTCCTATTTCCTCACTTTCCCACAGATGTCTCCTTCAATGATACACTATTGATTTATTGTCCACCACATGACAGAGAGAGACAGAGAAAGATGCTCAGAGAGGGACAGAAAGATATTGAGTTGGTGAGAATGAGGGGAAGAGAGACAGAAAGTGAAAGATATTATTAATGTTACTGAACTGTTTGCTGTTGTTGTTGTCACACTGTCATCAGCAGAACTCGGCTATTTGTTGATCGACCGTATATAGAGTCTACCAACAAAATGGGATGAAACAATCTTTTCTTCTGTGCTGAAAGTAAACCAGTTAGGAAAGTCAAATGATGAGCCGGGACACGGAGTCACTTCCACCACTCAGAGTTTCCAAGGTCGCTTGTTAATGAGTATAAAGCAAATGAATTATTGAGTGTGGGAGATGAGACACTGGGCAGTGCATTACTGTTTCCTCGGCAACATATTGACTCTTCTGAAAATTAAATCGGGCTGGCATCTTTCAGTTTGTCTTTTTTACTTCTTTGGACAAAAATGTGATGAAGGTTATTCTGGGTTTTTTTTTTATTCGAGCGGTTAGATTCACTCAGTACATTTACACAGCAGCATCCAGAGTCTTAACGTATTTCTATGTACGTGGAAAATAGACAAAAATAAAACAAAAATACCGAAATTAAAAGTACTCATTATGCAGAATGGCCTATTTCAGATGTATATTATATTATTGGATTATAATTATTGATGCATTAATGTGTAAGCGTCACTAATGTTGCAGCTGCCGGGTAGCTTAATCAAATGGGAAAAAATGAACCTATTCTGTATTATCGTTACGGTATCATGATGTTAGTCAAAACACCTGTGCGTGTTGTTGTCTATAGAAAACCAAACATGGGCAGCACACTGACATATGCGTTGACAACTGCTTGCCCCAGAGAAGAAGCAATTTTATCACATTCGCTCCCCAATTTGGCACATCCCAGCTACCGTACATTGCCCTTTTCTGTCTGTATGACACATCTGGCATGGGACATGATGCTCTGCGACTTGGCAGGTGTGTGTTACAATTTAGGCTTCTGTGTATCTTCAGCTGCATTTTAATTCACACTTTTGGCATTTAGCTGATACCAGGAGTTTAGTTGGTCAAGAAGGCTTTGATAGGACAAAAGACTCCTGAATACATTAATTGAGAAGACATTACTTTGTCTCTAACTGTCCACTCATTTTGCATTTGCCTATATATTGTAGGAACATTTACAGTTTCATTTTTATGAATTTGTACGTTGGAGAATTGGGGTTAATTTCTAATTCATTCAAATGTAAACAGGATTTTGTTGAAAATCCCAAAGCATTTGGCATCAAAGCTGCAAACTAATTAAACTGACAACGAAGCCTCAGTCAATAAAACAGCACAAGCAGCAGACTGCAGGAAGTAGAGCGACTGACTGACTGACTGGTCAGTGTAATTAGCAAACATCCATCCTGCTGAAGCCAGCCCACTGACCTCTGACCTCCTCGTGGAAGATTGCACACAAACAGGTTAATTTGAGATAAAATATCATGTATACTTCATATATGTGTTTATATTTAGCAGCAAAATGAGTTATATCCACCACAGACTGCTAAGTAGTCTCTACCTCTCACTTTATATTTCCTTTCCTAATACAAACATACATGTTCAGCCCTCCTCAACATGCTGAACAGCTCATCTGTCTCAGGGAGTCCAACACAAAATTAGGGCCACTCTCTGCTCCTAGTTGCCTAGGCAACCACTCAGAAATATAGAGGCTTTTCTGCACAGGGACTAGCAGCATGGCCGTATTATACCACTGGCTGAGGCTGTAATCCCTGTCATCTACCCGCTGTGTCGCCAACTATACCTCTGGAAAAGAACATCCAACCCCCACAAGCAACAGCACTCCCTCCCTCTCCCACA
Source organism: Maccullochella peelii (assembly GCA_002120245.1). Classification (NCBI taxonomy): domain Eukaryota; kingdom Metazoa; phylum Chordata; class Actinopteri; order Centrarchiformes; family Percichthyidae; genus Maccullochella; species Maccullochella peelii. Next base: position 141,631 of record LKNJ01001082.1, on the reverse strand, counting down.
CACACACACACACACACACACACTGCATTGTGGGTCGCCAGGAACAGCAGGGCGACAGTTACCATGGCAATATCGATAGTTATCTNCCCCCCTGCACGTCAACAGGTGAGCTGTGTAATGCAAATTTGTCACACTGTCACACACAGATGAGGAAGTCTGCAGGGGACTTACGCACATGTGCACACACATACAAAAACACACACAAAGTCCTCTCTGCACACTTTTATAATGAATTAAAATGTTTGTATGGACATACTATACTGTACATATATATATATATATATACGTATGCATGTCCATTTGCATAAACACACACATTCATGAAGGGAGGGAATATATACACACACACACAAATGAAGCCTTCTACACCAAAAATACATATATGAATTTAAATGTGACATGCATGTGCATAGAAATGAACACACAAACACATCCTATGTCTACATGCACAAGCACACAGAGCATTTACAGTAACTATGCATGTATCTATACATGTGAATACATAGATACACAATCCCTACAAACACAACACACTGTATTACATACAGTATGTTGTTTTTATAAAAATTCAGTCACACACGTCTCTCGCACTAACACACAAATGCACCAAACCCCCCTCTGCTCGCCCCATCAGTCAAATCCATAATTGGCCGTCCATTATGCCAGAGTTCATTTGCATGGTTCCAGCTGAAGTGTTTACCAGATGTCTGTGGGTATCGCTAACATGATTAGGCTGCCGTTCCGCTAATTTATTGGGTTGATCCTCTGGGTACTCGTCCATCATCCGTTGGATTCAGGAAATACCGTGAAACTGATGGTTTTCCATGGATAACCTGATGTTTGTGATAGGTATGGTTGAATGTGCACGGTGTATGTAAACACTGCTTGTGACACCTCGTCGTCCTTGCAGAATGTGAAACATGACTTTGACAAATTCCCCTATATTTATCATGGTTAGAGATCTAAGCGAGACTGATTCAGAATTTTGCAGCAGGTCTAAATTTACTTTGACACTTCAGAAGGGAGCACAGGAATGTAATGTTTGAGAAGGGAGTAGGTGACTTGGACGTGGTCTTAAATGTCCAGCGCTCACCCACGTGTGGTGTGACCAATTACAGGAGCAGTTTTGAGATAACTTTGAGTTATCATAGTTTTTGCACTATGAGTTTGTTATATACATCAGTGCTTGAAGTGGGAAAAAATAAGAGCCAGTAATCCCCTTATTCACATGTTGGCGCTTAACTGACTATGTACACTAGCTAATGAAGTCATCAGGCCGGGATGCCCTTGCGAAATCCCCTAATGTAACGTTACTTAGACTAGCCGCCTAGCGTCATATAGTGCCCCCTGGGTAATGCAGTTTATTTAGGGCCATTATGAATTACCCAGAGAACCTGATACGTAGAGGGCAGAAAAGAGTACCGGCACTTCTCACAAGCTGCACACCAAAGAGTAAAATCTAGAAGTGCTGGTCATGCGTATCGGTGAGTATCGGCCCACTTCGAACACTGATATACATAAAACTTCTGTATAAACTTCTAAGTTATCAGAGCAGGAACTGCGAGGAAACGTTGTTAATGTATCTTATACTGAACACATCAGTAAAATGTTCACTGAGAACGTATTTCATTTGTTTTCCCTTATGTTTGGCACTTAGAGCAAGGTTAGGAAAAGATTATGGTCCTGGATAAAATGGAAAAAGTCAACAGTGACATAAACAAAAGACAGGAGGTGCTTTCTTATTTAACATTTAACCAAAATGATCTTGATCATCATGATCTTTTTCTAACCTTAACCAAAGAGCTTTTGTTGCTAAAAATCTAACCACACACTGGACTCAGGATGCTTCGTTTGTCAAAGTCCTGGGCCTTTGTTTGTCCAAAAAACAAATATAGTAATATGTAAATGTAATATCTAGGATACAGGATTAGCCATTCCACTAATAAATAACTGACTGCGCAAGATTATAATTTAGTAAATAAGAGAGGAGGTTTGCTATTTGTCATTGTTAGACAGTGATGGACGTGTGAACACAGAATAAGCTCCAACATGTTTCCAATGATTTGTTATGACACATACATAAAAGCACAAATAAAGGCATGTAAGAACACACAAACATCTGCAAAAACATGGAAGGAACTTGCACACACTCACATACACTTACACTAAAATAATCTGAATCACACAAAAATACACACAAACATGATCTACTCTCACACATGCAGGCTCTCATTTGCAACTGACTCCCCATTGTCACAACATTATATGTAATGGACGTGTCAGTCTGCCAGGCAGCTTCACATTTTCTCAACTCCATCTAGAAAAGGCGAGGGGGAAATTTCAACAGTAATCTTTGTGGAAGTTGAAACGCAATCCGCTATCCAAATGACATCTAAATAACACGCTAGGTGTCACGCCTATCTGAAATGGCAATCACCGGATGTAAATGTCAACGGGAATTCAACTCGAGGGTGTTTTAAGAGACGAAATTCTGATCCTGAGATTTAAAACCAATATGGTAAATGACTAATCTGATTCCTGTACGTCCTGCATGACAACGATGTGGAGGTGGATTCAAATGCCAAGCAAATGTCAGAGGTATTAGAAAAATACACACATTTCTTATGAAATATGGCTGTCAAGTAGAATATGTTGATGTATTTTTGCTCCAAACTGTGACTCTAAACTTCTGTATTTAAAGCATCCAACATTGATAAATTTGTTTATGTGGTATGAAGAAAAAATGTTTTTACCAGGTATTGGCAGGAATTTTAAATGGGCGAAGCTGAAGGAATTTGCTACAGACAATATTTTTTGCAAACATGCTTCATGAATGCATGCATTGTATACTGGAAACTCTTCCCTAAATGTTGTTTCACACTAGTGGGATGTTGAAATGTGGTGCAAACATGGGAAAAATATGCATTCAAAATTCCTGCTTTTAAACATTTGGCAAAAACATTTCCACATTTTTGTGTTTCCCCCCTTGGTAGTGTGCTTCAGGAGGGGCTTTAACATCTAATAATTAATGAATAATTATCGGTAGACTATAAGACGGCATAACTAAATTAAACGCTATAGACCTACTTTCTGTCTGGCACACTGTTAGCGTGCAGCCCGTTTTACCATGACTTACAAAGCACTCTGCAATAACAACAATGCTGTCTGACAGCAGACTGACAGCCGAGCCGTGATGTGCTAAGAGATAAGAGAGACAGAAAGATGGAGCTGAATCTGGACCCGACAGTAACTTTCAACAGTCATATTGGTATTTTTTGCACGTTAGCTTAGATGGTCCAGTTTATTTATATGGCCTAAAATCCACTGGTGGAAAATAACAAATTACATTTAGTCAAGTACTTTGTGATGTACTTCTACTTCAGTTATTTATTTTCATTTTCTACTCCACTACATTTCAGAGGGAAAAATAGCACTTTTAACACCTCTGCGTTTAGCTGACAGCCACACTGGGGTTCTAAGTTACTTTGCAGGTTAACATTTTACTTCTAAAAAACTAAGATCAGCTTAGACACACTGCTATCGGGTAAACTGCCCTGCTGGGCATAAAATAGTTACAATAGCTCCTCCTCAACCAGCTACAACATTAAATGCTGCTTACACATTAATTAAATTAGTAATATTATGAATATGGACTGTGGTATTATGTTTACTTAAGTGAGGGATCATTTAAAAACAGTAGGTATATGAAGGTGTCAGTATGCTCAAAACAAACTAGTTGGTACATGTCGTCACTTCTGAAGACAAAAGGTTCCTAAGGGCAAAGGTGGGGTGAAAAGCCTGCAGTCGGGGGCGAGATGCAACAATCCTTCAAATGGGAATACTGGCACACACTTTTTGGACAGTCTGTCTGCAAAAGCATTCATAGTGTTGCGCTCAGTTGTTAGTCATCGTGTTAAAAATGAAAAGGAGAGCTTGACAGAGAAGTTCAAACTCTTGTTTACTTTCTCCCCTCCGCACACCTGGTCAACTGCTGTGTTAAGTGGCTATGCTTGTAGGATTGTCAGTTTCAGAAGTTACAGAAATGGTTGGAAAATTTGGGGGTTTCAGATACTGTTCGATTATCTGACAAGAAAGCACACCGGCACCTTAAACAATTTGTGCTTGATTCCAGCTCCTATACCTGACGTGCATCTGAGGGACCTCATAGCTTGAGCACCTCCTTTTGCATTTTCTGCAGCATGAATGTTCTCCCCTTCAGAGCTTACATTACTTACAAGGACATCAGTTTCTTGGGCCATCGTGGGGAAGTGGGGGATGGTTAAGATCAGTATATCCCAAGTCCGACTTCAGTCAGGGATATTTGTTGCATGTCCTCCCCTTTGTCTCACTCCCCACCCTTCCCTGTCAGCTCTCTATTGTATCCAATCCAATAAAGGATTAAATAAATAATAATATATAATAATAATAATAATAATAAATAATAAAATTACAGTATGTGTGAATAATCAGCATGGATATTCCTGACTAGAGTGAAAATATTTTTAGAATCTTAGTACCTGGAACATCATTTGCCTGTCTTCCTTCAATTAAATGGTGTACTTCGAGGATGCTGAGCTTTTGAGTGGATGAGACCAATTATGTTTAAACAAGCAATAGTAGCAGAAGTAGTAATTGCAGCATTAAAAGCAGGATCACTTATACCAGCGAGACCTACACACACAGGCCAGTTATCATTACTATTCTCAGCGAGTAGACATGGAGACTTTGCAACCTCAAGGTCGAAACCTCTGAGTCTAGTTTCAGACTTTGGCCTTGATCCTGGTCTTCATGCTCACGGTAGCAGGCAGGGATATTCGCGGTCTCCATCCTGCACTCTGAGTGGTTTATTAGTAAGCCGAGCAGCTCCACGGTCGGATTAGAATTCACTTCCACCTGCCACGAGCGAGGGGAGCCCATTCAACATTTCATTCAACTCACCCCAGTCAGCGGCCATGCCCTGCATCAAGTCCCAGAATTAATATAGCGTGACTTGGCTACGCTGACCCATAAATTACACTTGTTGTTGAAGATCATCGGCTGCTTTGAAATACACTCCTTTGAAGGTTGGTTTTGTGGTTAGAGGGCAATCCTGTGACATGAAAGTTCAAACTCTGCAACCACAAACGTGTCCATCAACAGCCCTGAAAGATGTGAATCTACCTTCTCACATATTCATGGAAAGTTTTTCTGTGTACGAACTTGAACTAAAGGCCTGAAATGTAAATGATGGTGCAAATAGACTAGCTGCAGAGTGATATTTGATAAGAGATCCCTGATGTTTAAACGCAGAGACACGCGCTCCAAATGAAGCTGGTTAATCTATTAAAATGCCTTGCATCAGTGCTATTGATATGCTGATCTATGACTGAAATCTGAATGGAAGTTTTCATTAGTTTTCATTAGCCAGTGGAATTAAAATCCCATCTCATAAATTAAACAAAAAGGCTTTGAGATTTAATTGATTTCCCTGGTGGGGTGAAGATCCATTCAACACATAATTATAGGTTTCATAAGGATTATCAACATAATAATAAAAAAGCGTGGATGTCAAAACCAGGAAAAGAAAAGCTTCTGCACAAGAGATAACAATGACATAACATTTAGTTTTTACATCTTCGCTATTATCTAGAGAGTTTTGTTCCAGAGTGTGATGACTGATAACGCAGGAAACTGTGCACTATATAAATGCTCAGTAAGCACAATGTGAACAAATGTGACTTTATCTCTCACAGTAACTTTTAGAATAAACCATTTGTGTAGAGAATATTCCAGCTGTCACATGTGTCGCTATTTAATATTTCACAGGAGTGGTACATGCATTTACATTTCCCCCAAGAATAGTAAATATATATATATATATATATATAAAAGAAAAACTTCATCACCACTTCTTTTGGGAATGTGTCAAATGTTGCCTTTTCCTCTGTAATCTGAGATAATGTGTGATAATTTAATTCATATCTTTTTGAAGTGGAGAAAGTGGGAACCATTGAAGAGTGGAACTAAAAACTACTGTTCGGGTCTCAAATTATACAGAAATTCAAGTTCAAATGCTGTTTTTTGAAAGCCCAGAAGAATCAAATTCTAACTAAAAACGTTAATAATTATCCACTGTGAGATGTACATGTATGATTTTGTTGGGGTAGATGTTATATTTTTCACCCAATGAAAAATGCAAATAACTCGCAACATTAGCATTATGTTCTCTTTTGTTTGTAATCAAATTACTGTAGTACCACTTTGTTTTGGAGAGATGGTGCCGAAATAATAGAGAGGGAGTCACTGTACCCCATGCCCTAAGTGATCAAAGTCAAAACCAACATCATCATGATGCAAAAGCACACTTGTACACTTCTTTTTGTGGTTAAAAACAGGATTCAGTTTGGGAGCTTTGCTGTTTGCCGTTTCTGAAAAGCATGGTCATTCCTCAGAGGTTGTCAATGTAGATTTTACTTAAAAGCGGTGACACGCTCTCAACACTACGGGTAATCCGAGTAGGCTACTGTGTTTTTCCACACCAACAGCAGCACAACAGCAAGCATTTCACTTGTAATCCTGTTACATGCTGTATAATCCCACCCACCCTCACCGTGATGGTGTGTCACTCACCGACTCCGACATCTGTTAGCTATCTGCAGAGACAGACAGAGAGCGATAGTGACAGACACTTGATAGAGGAGTCCTTGAGTTGACAGGAGGGGAGTTTGAGACAGACAGCCCAGTGTTCAGGGTGAAGAGCGGAGGGCCTGCCAGAAAACCTGCCCTCGCACCCACAACCCTCCAACCCCCCGGAGGGCACGAGCTGGTGTGTGTTCATGCCAGCAGATGATAGCAGCCGGTGAGCAGACGGTGTGTGTGTGTGTGTGTGTGTGTGTGTGTGTGTGTGTGCATTTGTGTGTAGGAGTGTGTGGTTAAGATGAGGCCAGCAGACTACATACAGGCCGGCACTAGGCTACATGTAGCCCAGCAGGGAGATGACTGGACATGGTGCGATCAAGAACAATGCAAGAACACAAACGCCTGGTTTAGTATACTTGTGCGCACCTTCACCACATTCATTTTCTCACACAGAGACAGAGAGACATGTCATGATTCATCCCCCCTTAATAAACTCTATCAAGTGCCTGCAAAAATCTCTTCTCCTCCCTCTCTCACCTACAGCCGACCACTAAGCTATAATCAGTGAGAAAATTTCACTCATTTGATGACACAGTTAATAGCTAACAGCTATCAACTGTGCTGGCAGCTACATTTACATGCAGCTGAGGTCAGCTGTGAGCAATGATGAAAGTACAACTTTTTCAACGTAAGCAAACATTAACCTGACATTAAGCCAGATAATGTCAGTTTCAGGTTGCTTGCTAGCTAACTTTAGATGGCCCCTGTAGTAGCTACAGTATTTTTAGGGGAAGTTACAAGTTGGAGCTGTTTTGATCAAAACAGCCAAAACTAAGCTAACCAGGCTAGAGTAATAAAAAAAAAAAAAAAAGAAGCTGTATTAAGCCATATTTTGGTTACATTTTGGTATTTCAGTCAAGGGAATCTCTCTTTTCAGAGCCACGCAGTGAATTTTTGATAGCCTACTCAAAATATAGGCTTTCAGTTATAATTTGATTTCAACATAATCTTTTCTGATTTGTTTTTAAAAGAAAACATAATTATCATTCTTGTTCGTGCTCGCCTCAATCATCAGTGACAAAATGGCTTTTTACATTTTTTTTTTTATGTGTTCAGGTCAGGATCTTGTGTACCAAAGGATTACAATATATATGCAGTGTATTACACACTTCTTTGTTTGACTGTAGTTCATTTTGCCCTCTGTTCTGTCTACATTACTGTGTCTGTCTAATCTTATCTCTCACCAAAACCTCAACATAACTTAATATTCATTTCATCCTCAACCCAAGTCCTAATCCTCGCCCATTACTTACTCACACACTTCCTAAATCATGTTGACAACAAGGGTAAACACGTTCTCAACACACATATGCACACCCTCAGGTGTGTTGATGATGTGCAAAAGACGCACACACCCACACATAAATCACACACTTGAGGAAAAATCAAAGATTGACAGGCACTACACAGGCTGGGAGAGTAAACAAGATGAAGGAAATATCAAGTATCATAATTGCATGTGGGTGAAGCATTTGATATCATCACAAACCGCTGATTACAGCTGACAAGTGGAAATGTTTTCTCTTTTGTATTTTTCTTCTCTGAGTGATATTTGAGGCATTAACTGCATATGATTTTTTTAATACAGTTTTTAATAATTCTGAAGTAGCTTAAATTTCAAACACTGAGAAATGTTGCTATGCAAATTGAATATTTTATTGATTGATATTCTCAGGGTATGGTCAAAGTTTAAAAGTTTCACCCATTTAATATTTTTAATTAATCAGTTAATCAGTTGATTTAAATTAGTATATGGGTCACAGCCTTACATCCATATATCTGTTTCAAATGGATATCCAAAACAAATGAATAAAATATTTATAAAACAAAAATGCACTGCACTTGCTGTGCTAAAAATATGCAACATGCATAATGATATGCTGTTCGGTGAATGTTTGATCCAAAGCACATTGAGAGCCCGACCAGACATGTTATTTTACCCACTGAGCTACATGGAACTATGAATAGGAAGCATGTAGGGACATGTGCTCGTGGGATAACCTGTGCTGTGTAATTATCAGGCAAACAGCTTTTAATATTAACAGCTAAACACAATTTTAATGTAATACTATATTGGGTTGTGTAGATTCTGTTGATTGTATCCTTTCACATCAGTCCAAATTAAAGTTAGTGTTGATTCTCAGAAAACAAGTCAAAATAGCAATAATGTGATACATGAGAGATGCCTTTTGGGAAATTTGCTCTTCTCTTGCTGCTGACCTCCCGAGGGACAGAGGTCCGTCATCTTAATCCACCATGCAGATCTACTTTGTACCAACTACTCATAAAGGGCAATAAATCAAAATCATACGGATGTGCAACTTATAAACATTTTATATCGTCCAAGACGCTCAAATAGAGTGTTGTCCACCCTCTGGCCACTTGACACCAAAACAGAGCAAAATCTACTTTAAATTGTTTATATTTTCATGCATTTATTGCCTTTAATGAGGAGATTAGTGGGTAAAAACATGAGCAAAAACACAAGAGAGACTTGCAACTGAGCCAAAATGACTTGGGCGACTGACAGGAGGGGATAGGTCATAGTTCTTATTCATCATATGGTTAGCTATTTATTTTTTTAATTTTTAAAAACAAACACTGAGCATCTAGGACAATTTCTAGTTAAAGACTGCACAGCCTCATATGTCCATTCCTGCCATGTTTAATGGCAGCTCTTCTGTGATGCACCCGGTCCTTTAGACTCCTACAAAATACAAGTTAGCTAAATTCCCCTTTCCCCCACCATGACCTTTCTTTAAGAAAAAAGGTACAAGTGTGCAACTGCTTTAGGCAGACATTTTTCCCGCCACAAAATTGATGACCACAACGTTAGTAAACCCCCACCTCCTCCCATCATTTGCTCAATCCTGCTTAAATTAATATGCATGAAGGAGAAAGGAGCACTTCACTGATTACAGGCTAGGTGTGCTTCACATGACAGGCAAACTGTGCTTCCAGTCTGGTGTACCTGTTTGATGAATAGCATGTATGTCTCTAGCAGCAGAATGCATCTGAAACAGGGCACAAACAGCTTGGGGGTGGATACTTGCCAACATGGAGATGTACACGCTGGTCCTCTGTGTGAAGGACGTTCTCTCAAATCTCTTTGGTAATTCCAAAAATGTGCAATTCACATCAATATGCAGTTGTTGTTTTTTTACTAATGTTAAATTACTTACGTGTTTGGACATAAAAAACACCAATCAATATCCTGAAATGACTGAACTAAACACACAACAGGTAAAGTATGTCAAACTGTATCACCTACTGGCTCTATTTCATTTATTTTGCACAAAATATAAATATGTGAAAATGAAAACACAGAGTTAAATCCTAACCTGCGTAGGTTAGAATCAAATGAAGCAGGGGAATCCATTTATTCCCAGAGATGCATTTTTTAAACGCAGAAAAGCGAGTGACAGAGAACATCATAGCATGCAGGCCTTCCTCCTCTCTCTTCTCCAGGCTATATATAGCTGGACTGAAGGTTTCCCTACATCTCTGGTTGATGCCAAATGTCCTCGCTCTGCAGGTGTCTTTATTTGTGGCTAATATTAGCCCAGTACAGTCCTGGATCCACCAATAGCCTCTTTGGGGAGAGGAGGGAGGCTGATGGCGATGCTTCGCCGGTCCCCCAGGACCATCTGTCTTAGCTATCATGTACTGCTGTTGCTCACATCAGGGGGACCCTTAGATGTAGCCACAGATTTCACCTATAAGCTCTCGTGACCTGGCCAAGAAAATGTCTTGGTATTTAATAGCTACTTTTGTGTAGTTTGCATACAGATGAGGAAACCATTGACCCTCATTTGAATGAAAAGGGTATTAGTACCAACAGGATGTCAGTAATTAGTGTCTTTTCTTCTCTTGGCTAGCACTTGTTGAGTGGAGGGTGAAACCGGTCTCAGGCAGTCACCCCACTGTCAAAAGGAACAAAACTGTGACCTTTAAAAACCCCAAAGGACCTTTCACTGAATCTTATTCATCCAAACACCAACCACAGATCAGACACACTGCCATCATAGAAGCCTTGTAGCCAATGAGAGCCAGCAAACTAAACTAACAATCCCTCCTCCCTTTGTCGTCATTCACAGCCATGCTAATCCAGAGAGCAAATCTCCGTATGCCTGGACAAACCTAATTAACGCTCATCACATATGAACACACCCAGCACTGAGCTTTTCTTCTCTAATTAGATGGCTTTTATATGAGCGATGGCTCGACAATGTTCCGTGGCCTTGAACACGTCACAGAACATTGCGGGGTCTTTGTTCTCAACCCACTCCCCTTTCTCATCTTTGGATCAGCCACATTTATGTGAGTCGAGTGCCAGGCTATTAATCACCAAGTCATTAGCTATGCATCAATTACTCAAGATGCCCGCCACGCTTTTTGATTAGAGGCTTGGTGAATATTTAACAATTATCTGTTAAACGCTTGCCAGTCCGGTTCCTCTGACACCCCCTCACCACATCAAAAACCTAGAACGCATCTGGCCATATCAGAAGCTACAAAAGCAAAACGCCTATTAATCCAAATTGCTCAATGATAATCTTCACTTACAGTATCAGACTTGTTAGCTGTGCCACAAATTCAAAAACAGATTTTCTTAGTTAGGTTTGGTGCAGAACCATGCTAAATGGCAGCATTTATGTACATAGCGCTTTTATCCAAATTTGCATTCACAAATACACTCACACAATGATGGCAGCGAGCTATGCAAGGTGCTGACCTGACCATCAGGAGCAATTTGGGGTTCAGTGTCTTGCCCAAGGACTGGCAACAAACAAAAGAAAAATATGGTTGCAAATATGAAATTTTAAAATCTGCTGGTATTTGGTTTAGCTTGTTTTGGAGTCTTTTGTCTGTGCAGCTTATAAACCCTGCGGGTATACCCTGTCGAGTTGTATAAGCCGTCAGGTAACAAATAAGGATTTGCAGCCACATGGCTGCAGGTACCTGGCAGCAGAAGTCTGGGCTGGAAAAGTGAAGGGCTCTCTACTCAAATTACATCTGCCTTCGAGCAGCTTTTGAGCAAGACCTTAATTAACACTTTCACCCCTAATTGCTTAGAACTGCACAGTGACCAACAGTATGGTTATCCTGGGTAATGTCCCAGAAGTCAGTGGATGTAACTATACAGACCTGAGACAAACCAAATCAATCCAAATTGATTCCAATAAAAGGCCCAAATCTAGACCAAAAACGTCACATAATTGACAGTTTAAGCCTTTCCTAATAACAGAGTATCTAGAATGATCAATGTAGACAAGTTTGACAACATTAGGGGTTATAGAGGGTTTTTCCTACCAGCAAGAAACCAGCCATCCATTATCTACCTGCTACAAGTCACCAGTCTATCACAGGGCAAGAATAAACCAAATATCAATAAACTTTCTCATGTTTTTGACAGATTTTTATTCATATTTTAGATAAGCTGGATGATTGAGCTTCACTGTGCAGATTGATGTATGAGTTCGACACTAGAAGGCTGTTTTCACGTTCATCTGCTGAAGAGTGATCACCTTAAATCTGAGTTTAATATATACGTGGTTTGAGCAGGTTTTCTAACATCACAACTAGTTTGAAGCCAATCAGAGCACAATATGCAACTTAGACAAGTGTGCATATCCACTGAGAATAGACTTTTTAGTGAACGAGGACACATCTTGTTTGTAGTAGATTCTGGATTTTTCATTGAGGTAGAAGGAGAAAATGTAATATTTAACTAGGTATTTTAACAAATTATCATCGAAGGTATGAGTATATTTATATGTACAAATACGTGTCTGGAGGTCTTTTAACAGATCATTTCTTAAACCTTTCTTATATAAACCAAGAAAAAAAATCTTTTTCTGCCCAATGTTAACATCCACCAACCTGTCATTTAGCACAATCTGTTGCCATGCTGTGTTTTCAGCACCTTGCTTCCCTCTGGAGACCCTAAATTAGAGAGCTGTGTGATGCAGTGCTCATGGGGGGAGGTGACATAATCTCATGGCTCCCCTGGGTATTGTGGGAATAATTGTTCAGCCAGATGCTGTGATGTCAGTGCTTATCACTGGAGACATGAATAAAAACAGACAATACATCTAGTTTTCTTTTGATTACATCTTTGTTCAAGGCAGGAATATCAGAAGTGGTCTAATTTGATTAAAAAAAAAAAGTGTACTACTCAATCTAATATACCAAAGATTTGCCTGAAGCAGTGAAGTCAAACCAGAGGCAGTTGGGTCTAAAGTCACAGTGATGCAGGTCTAGCACCCTCAGGCTAATCAACAGGACGCGGGTTATTGAAATGCCTTGGAAGGCTGTTCATTTCAAAAGCAGAAGCTCAGGATAAGTGCTTTTTAATAAAACCTGGGCTAGTGGGCATGAAAAGAAAGCACAATGAAAAGCTTCTCTACATTAATTGACACTCGTGGGTCCATTAAATACTCGCCATAGCCTGGTGTAATTTCTCTCGATCAGAGCACTCAATGCAGCGAAGTTCAAAAGTGATCATGGGAGTTAATTACGTTCAAAAGAGTGCGGCAGTTTCATCACACGAGACTGTGGTGAGGATTAATGGCAGGCGTCACAGAAAAATCCAATAGAAGAGTGATTAGCATTCCTTGGAGATAGTAGAAGATTCGGTGCATTGCTTGATAATCAGAGCGTAGTACTCTGCCTCAGCTTGACACACAACATGTAATTTCATCCCAGAGGGAGAGTAGATTCATCACAGTACAAGGGGGTGAATCATTTTTAGGAACATTATTATAAAAAGGTCCTGTTGTCCTTGAACCACATGTGTCAGTGCTGTGAAACAAGGGGATACTGATATATCTCTGGAATAAAAGTCACCTAGACTATTCTTGTGAATTTATTGTGCTTGTTTAATGTGACCTTAAACATAGTGAGCTGACAATCATGGCCAAATAATGATGTTAATATCTTGACCCTCGATATGGTTGCTTTGTTAAAATGATTGATAATATGCAGCAAGCCTGAGGTCAGTGACACTCAGGGCAAATGTTGAGTCTTTCTGATGTGTTAACAATGCACAAGGAATTCCCCAAGAGTACTACTTTAATCACATGGATGTAGTTACCAGGAAACCTTAGCGTAGGAGTTGTCCCTTTCAGTTTTTGGACACATTCATATAAATAATGTTTGGAGTGGTATTATAATATTATTGAAAATCTGTACATTTTGTTTGCCTAGTTTTGCCAGGTGAGAGCAATACCACTCACAGTTATGGGTATCAGCAAAGTGTGTTTATTACAAATACGATCATGCTCTGATTTAAAGCAGCACCTATTGATCTTTTGGGACGCTTACCGGCAGTGGAAGCGGTATATTTACACATCTAGCAGACACCGAGCAAAATTAGAAATCATCTGGAGTCTTTCCAGTGGAGTTTTTGACCCCTAGTAGCGCTATGGAGCTCTTTTTCTATGAGTGGGTCCCCGTTTTGTTTGCACATGCATGCATACCCACAAATGGGTGACGCGATGCACATTCCTGCCTATAGTTTCACACTATTCCATTGATCTTCAGGTGTCAGTAACACGCCAAGATATGCAGCAATGTGCCAGCAAAGACAGGGAAGAATACGATTGCTAGCTAGTACATGGATGTACACAATGCTGGATTCAAAATACTTTTAAAAAAAAGAAAGTGGTCATGTTTTATCAACGTAGCACAGACTAGAGTTGGATTTGTTTTGAGTTTCACCTCGCTGACAAATTCTCAAACCTGGCAGGATGGCCTATTACCAAAAATCTGCCCACTAGCCACTCAAATCTGTCAAAAAACAAAATGGTTTCATCAAGCAAATCTTTTCACCATAGTTTGGATCAAAGGAAACCATTTACACTGTAGCTATACTGCTGCTATCATTGAGTTTGGGTTGTTTTTGTAACTCCTTAATTCATAAGCCAACCACCATCAAAATGTCTTTGCCTTGAGTGCAATTCTTGACTTAGAAATTGCTTGCATTAGTGCATCTGCATACAAAGCAGAAATGTTTCATCTGCTTTGCTCCAAACTCCAATTTACACTCACACGAGGCAACAACAACACTCGAGGAAGACGTCTGTTTCAGCAGACCTTTGGCTTGCAGCTAAGTCACGGCACCTCACTCGTCTTGTTGTCTCCTCCAAGCATCATCTCGCACACACACACACACACACACACACACACACACACACGCATTGCCTTGCACATAACATTTGTTACACAGCAGATTGTACAAGCAGTAAGATACTGATGCTATAGATCCAATCCTCTGAGTTTATTTCGAGATAGTATCAGTTAAATTATCTTGCTGCACTGGTGGACAATTGTTCCCAAGATGAAACTGAGGGGAGGGATTATGGATCAGCCTCAGTCTGTCTGTTTATCAGCTGAATGTTGTTGATTGGATTTAAATGAAATTTTGTGGAATGATGCATAAATACTCAGCTCCAGCATCTTCTAAAAATGTGTCTCCTTGCTGTGTCCCCCAATTCTGAAATTTTATCTGATTTCTTTGTCATCTGAATTTACTTTCACTTAATTTTTTTCAACATGATTTGTCATAATCAAAAAGACAGAACTGTGACGTTTCTTATGTTTGGTCCATATGAACGTTGTTACTGCTGTACCTGAGCTGTGACTGCGAGAAGTGGCCCAGATCTGGCCCACATGCGTATGCTATCTGGGACATAATAGAACTCACACTCGCACAAACAAAACATCCTCCCAACACAGAAACATATCCCACACACTCCATCCACTAGCTAGTTTAGGTCTCCAGAGTGATGGATGTTTTTGGATGCATCAGGCGTCGCTGACAGCACCCGAGCACCCAGCCTGCCCCTCCCATTGGGTGTTGAAGCATTCTTTTGCCCCACCCCATCTTAAGCTCCAGGCTCATTTTATTTCAATTAATTAGCATAAATATATTTGTGCGAGTCCTCAGCACCCCCCTCCCCTCCTCTCAGGCACCCCCCGACGATCTAGTATGCAAATGTTAATTAGAAATTGATGTATTGCAGGAGGGTTTAAAGTAATGACATCCCAGGGGGGAACTTTCACCATAAAATACGGTAATCCTCACTGACAGTGTAAGCTTCTGTAGCACAATGTGCCTAGAAATGCTCCTTCAAGCCAAAATTGTCTGCCACACAACGCACATCAACTGTTGAGATAAACACGGCAAGGAGGGTGTTAAGAATTCATCAGAGTAAATTTGGAGAGGAACATATTCTGAATTAGAGCCTTACTTCTCTGATTTTAAAAGGGCTGCAAACACACTTGTGTGAAGGAGCCGCAGAGGCAAGTGAATTAGTGTTTTCTTTATAGGCTGTATTGAGGATGTGTGAATAAAAATATTGTTTTGCTGCCTACAACTAACTTGATTAGACCTTTTTGGGAATAGGAGCACAACAAGAGTGGGGACATGTACATGGACAGTTATTGTAAACATGATTCATTTTGGTAACCTTACATTGCATTTATGTACCCACAGGTTGCACGTTGGACTACTTTATATCATCATGTGAGACTTTATGACAGAGTTTGAAGATGGCTGAGTGAAGAACAACAAAAATTAACTTCCAGCATCGTCTTAAAGCCAAAAAGAAAACATTTGACTGAAAAAGCTGCATCCTCCCTGTGAGCTGTGTGAAGGTTCATGGGAGATGTTGTAGAAACACATGATAAAATACCTGCACATAATGTGATAACTGCGGATAATTTCTTAATGAATTAATAATTTGATAATTTTTTTAAATGAAAAATGTAATAACCTAATATATATTGTCGCAATAAGCTGAAAGAAAGTGATTAAGTGAATTTCAAGTGTTTCATGGTTACACTTTATATGACCATGTAACGGCAAGGACAAACACATCCGCAAACATGGGTGTATGCACCTAAAACTGTAGTAGTGTCGAAGGGGCCCATAACTGTAGAGACCTGGTTCTGGTCCTGGCTGCAGGGCTTCCAACTGTAACCAACACAGCTGGCATTGTTGGTGGGTGGGAAGCCAGTGGGGGATCACGTCCTTGCACTACGAACTCCAAATAGTTGTGGGAAAGGGTCCAGGTGAGTTAGTGTGACCTTCAGTGTGGTTTATGTTTTTCTCTCTCTTTATTGGTGTTAGGAATCATGGTATTTTTCTGTTTTTGGTTATGTTAGATTTATGGTTTTTCTTTGTGTTTTTGAAAGTCTTGTTTTATGTTCTTGCATTCTTGTCTTGGTTTTTGAGTTAATCTTGGTCTGGTCTTGTTTTGGTTTTTATCTTCGGTTTTATTGTGAAGGTCTTGTTTCATGTTCCGTGTGGGTGTTTTGACTTCTGGTTTTCTCCCTTGATTGTTTTCACCTGTGTCTCGTCACTCACCTGATTCTGTTTCCCTCGTTAGTGTCTTCTCGGGTCATTTTCCCTGTTAGCTGTTCAGAGCTCCATGTCACTTGTTTTCTTGTCCTCAGTTTTTGCTCCATTTGCCATGCTCCTTACTCTGTGAGTTGCTCAACCTCAACCTTTGGACTTTTTGTCATGCTGGACTGTACCCGTTTGTTTGTTCTGTTCACCTGAAACCACAACTCTCAATAAACCTTACAACCGATCCTGCTCTGTGAGTATGTCTGCCTTTGGGTCCCCTTCTAACCTCTATGGCCCAGAACCTAACAAGTGGACTAAATACTCACTGGTTAAACAGGGAGGTATTTTTTTATTACATTTTTTAATTGTATTATCCACAGTTGTTACATTAGCTTCTACAAATGTCTTAGCTTTGAAAAACATTTCCAAGAAGTGCTGTAACAGGTTAAAGGCCACTGTCACTCATCATTTTACAGTGTTTATCATTGATAATATAATATTTATAATTAAAGATGTTATATTGACCACTTTAAAGAAACTGGGTGATATTTCTATATTCTGATAGACAGTTGTAAAGTACAGAGGATATAGTGATAACAATAGAATGTTAATGT
>LKNJ01001082.1:62227-123974 GCA_002120245.1 Maccullochella peelii | reverse complement strand
AAAAAAAAAAAAAAAAAGGGCTCTTTTGTGGGGCAAGGTCACATAAAGGACTAAACTTGATCATGTGGCACTGGGATACTTAAAAATAAATGGCTAAAAGGGAGAAACGTATGATCACAATAATGCATGGATGGTTAGTTGTTTTCACTCTCGGACCCAAATCTAATTGGAAACGATATGATGAAGAACTGGGTCGAAGAAATGACAGAAGAAACAAATTGCCATGAAATGAGAACATTTAACTTATCAGGGGAAAAACCCATGAAAACAACGAACAAAGACTGTCTGAAGACGTGGTGATGATGAACACTGAACTGAAGGGTAGTGTAAACAAATAAAGGCAAGGCAGCTTTATTTATATAGCACATTTCAAACACAGAGGCAATTCAAAGTGCTTTACATGGGCAAAGAGAAACATTAGAAGAAATAAAATCAGATTAAGAAAAAATAAAATGAAAGATACATAAAATAGTTACAGTGCAGCAAAAAGATGTAGTGGCCAATGCAACAAAGGAAATAAAATTGCATTAAAGAAATCAGTCATTAGACTCATGGGTTAATAATATTCCCAATTTTATCAGTTCTTTATGATTTTTCTTTTGTTACTAATTCTTAAATTTTCTGATTTTTGCAGTGGAATATGAGTAAGGACCGTCCTGTAAAGCACTAACTCTGCTCTTCATCCCTCATCTATAAAGTGACTATTTTCTCACTGCCCCTGTCACATCGCTTTAATGTGGAGCACCAAATGTCTCATGCTGCACAAAATCTCCCCAACACAAAATGTATATTTCATGGCACGGAATGCATTATGTGCACAAAATGCACCTTGTGGCACCAAGTATCACTTTCCATGTAATTAGTTTTTTACAACAAAATTAAGAAAATGAACGGGTAATTATTACCATACCATTATCATATTAATTTGCAACACAATGCACTTTGATGACACTTCATGGCACAAAATGTATTTTATGCAAAAAAATGCTGCATGTGACACTATAGCGAGTGACGAATTTGTCCCACCGACGCCATTTTAAGGAGCAGTTAACGTTTTTCACATTAATCACAGAAATATGTTGATTTAAGAGTTATTTCTGTTAAGCCAACTTACACAGCTGCGTCAATCTCATCCACGCTTGTCATATTTTTTAGTAAATCTAGCTACGAAGCTAGCTACGCAGAGAGATGAACTCAACAGGAAAAACAATTAGAAACAATCTCCCTTTAACTTAGGTGAACCCACACACCTCAATTTCTTTGCCAGAAAGTAGTTCTGGTTAAAACTGAGTTAAAACCAGTTAGCTAGTTACCAAAAGTAGTAAGTGACAATACAGTGACCTTTAAGCAATGTGGATGTTTTTCCACATATTTCTACTTGTTAAAGATATCAAAAGAAAACTTAAGATTATGTTAGCTGTATGTATTATTATGTTAGTATTACCTAGTGCCACACAGGTTAGTGATATGTAGTGTGGGCATATTCATGTACCTCCTGACAAAATATGTTGTGCATGTCTCTGTCAACACACCTATCAACAGCATGCATGTCCATGTGCAAGTCCACTTATCCGACTGTGTGTACACATGAATGTATGTTTATGTGTCTTTATGCCTTTGTGTTTTGCAGTAAACAAGACCCACTCCTTTCTACCTCGGTGCATCTGACATGACAGCTTCTGGTGTTTTACGACCAAAGGATCAGAGAGTGAAAGAAAGGAAAAAAGATAGCGAGTGAGTGAGTGGCAGCGAAAGAGAGTGATACAGTGAAGGAGAGAGTGTAAGACAGAGACCAAGGGTGCGGAAGGGTGATCAAAAAGACAGAAGGAAGAAGAAAAAACAGCATCAAATAGCACAAAGAGATAAATAGAGGGATGAGTGAAAGAGCATAGCTGTGTTTCTTTTCATGTTTGTATGTGTCAGAGAGTGACAGGTAGACAAATCGAGTCATGGAGGAAAGAAAGCACAATTGAGGATTGAGAAGGCATTTCTCATCCCAGAATGCAACAGCATTAGAGCGTTCACCATCAACCCTAGCCTTTACACAGTATAGATAGATTAAAACTGAACTATTTATAAATGCAGTGAAAAGCTTGCACAAACACAGCAGGGTTCACAGAGGCATCAGAGCAATGGCAGGAGTCCTTCAACAGCTTGATGACTTATGAGACAATAAGATGTAGAGATGCTACGACTGCAGAGCTGGAGACGGCAGCATGGGTCTCATCCATCAAAATAGCGCAGGGAGACATAAACCATTAAGTGTCATTGTTCAAAGTAAATGTCATGTTGTCAGTTTCTGCAGAAGAAACATGAGCCTGTTGTCAAATTATTGATGGGAAGACACGTGACAATACATTGATTGTACAAGAAAAGACTTGAGATGGCTGAAACATTGACTGTGTACAAGGGAGTGCTTTTAAATGTTCTTTGTCTTTTGTAGGCTCAAGAAAAACCTCAGCTGTGCAGCTACTGATGGCAGAAAAAAATATTACACACTACCCAAACTGTGATATCTTTAATTAACTGTGGAATGTGTTGTTAAAATCCACCTGTTTTCTCAGACTGAATAACGAAGACGACTCACCTTGTTGAAAGTGTGGACATGTGCACACACACACACTCACTCTTACACACACATGCTCTATGACATTAATACACATTTACATTTAGCCACCTTATGCATTATGGGTGGATCAGATATCAAAAAGGTTTAAATGCAACCAAGAAGCAGTGGAGACTGATTAAAAATATGATTGCTCAAACCATGATTTGGACACATTCAGGCATTCTAGCCAGATGTTGAAAAGCTGTGAACCTTTACTTCTCCAGTGTGTTTACTATCGAAAGAGCCTCTACAGGTTCTTACAGGGGTTTTTTTTTTGGCAGTTACCAGACAGTTTCAGGTGCATCACCACCACCCTTTGGACTGCAGCAGGGCCCATGCTGATTTGCAGACACAGTCAGACTTGCGATGTTGCTAACAGAGAAGCAGCTATAAGGACATTTTATAAGTTTGTTCTTGTACAGTATTTGTCAGCAACTATAACTTCTCTTATGAAGAGACCATTTAATAAATGTTTATATACTGCTTATAAATGCTAAATAGGGGGATGTAAAGCGTTACCAAGACGTTTACATTGTAGTTGCCATGAATTTCAAGAATGAGAGCAATGCACCATTGAAAATTCAATTTGTCTGCTCAAGATAAGGTGATTACAACTCTCCACCCTATAAGAAATTCTACTCCACTTTTTAACCAGCCAATCTCCATGTTCTTGGCTTGAACCACCAATCATCCAACGAAAGAAAATAAAGAATTATGAAAACATCTGTCGCATATTCCACTGTCATTACATGCTTATTAGTTCATTTATCACCAAGGAAAATATACGGCTAGTCCATTGGCAGAGACATCAAACGTCCAAACCCCGCTATCCTCCATTCTCTAGAGATGGATCACAGTCTGCAAAAGCTGTCCTGATTCAGTCCCCATTTGGCAGAGAAATGTTCACTTCCTTGATCTGCGTCTCTCAAATGACCTGATTCTTTCCCTGTGGACGTGTCCTCCGTGAGAAGATGGCTTGTGCTCCTCTGCGAAGATTTCATGCAATTTAGTCACATTTGATGATGCGTTTGAGCAAAAAGTCCTGCCACACTGGAGGTTTGTCGAACTTTTAATACCTCTGTTTCACAAAGTTTTTACAGTATGTGATGCCCTTGGCGTGACCTTATGAGTTGGTTATGACTTAAAAAAGTTGGATCAGTATGAATATATTCAGTTTTGATGTAGAAGAAATGTCAAACTTTGTGCTGGATAAAGGGTTTGAAGTTAAGGACACTCACAAGGGAGACGATAAAAGTGTATGACCTTTACATGTGAAAGGCGTGGTTGTATGTGTGTTCAATACCTTTCACCTATAAGGTCATAGCTTGAGTCTCTATTGAAAAACGTGTATTATTTCAATGGTAGCCTCTTCAAGTATATATGCACATGAACATATTTTAAGTACAAAATATAGTATTTGCTATATCAGAATGAGAAAGGGAATGCCATAAGCCAGAGAAGAATCCTTGCAGATGAAATGGGCTTTGTGCTTCATATCACACCATTAATGAGGACATACATATTCATATCATTTTCATCTTTATCTGTTCTCTATCTCTGAAACCAAAGAACTTCAGTTGCTTGATGTCAGCCTTTGACAAATATTTCATGAGTTGTGTTTCCATTAAAATATTATGCAAGATTTCAGTGCGTTTTCCAACAACTGCATTGATGCGACTAGATTACATAAATAAACAAAGCATAAAAATGTGTGGAGAGCAACGTACCTTTGCATGATTCAAGAAGGGCCATAAATGGAGAATAGCATTAACTTAGGCTTGCATTAGCTGTTTCGTTCATGCTTCTCAGTCAATGGCTAATTCAGCTGATTGGCAACGTCCAATTATATTCATGTAGGTGTACAATGCGGCCAAGTATCTCACTGCTAATTTGCTTGATACACTCAGTGCCCAGAGGATCATTGCTGTCATGGTGAAACCCACAAGCGCACGTTTGCTGGTTTTCATTACCTTACCTGAAACAGATGCTTTGAAGACGATTTATTATCATGCATTGGGTGAGCATCATAACCCTTTAACGTTTGAAACCTGTGGAAAACCAAAATAAAAATAAAAATCTTCCACATTCATCTCATCCTTTTACGACTGAAGCAGATTTAACAGAAAATAATCTGATGGTTGTAGCCTCACCTGGATTCATTTGGTCAGTTAGATCTTATGCTCTGACTACCATTACAGAAAGCCATCTCCTTTGCATACCTGTAGACAAAATAACAGACAGCTGACTATTTCTAATTTTCATCAGCTGAACAGAACTCTTGAAAAAATAGCTATCAATGATGCACTCATTGGTGACTTTTAGATAATGTCAGTTTTTCTCTCAAACTGAATGTATGACATTTTAAAAAGAACCATCCTCTGTGCAACACTATCCAGCCAAATGATACTACCTGGAGACAAAAATGATAAATGAGTCATGCTGAAATCAGCTTCACATTCCACGTTGTCCTGTGTTGCTCCTGTATAATATACCGAGGCCCTTTCTAAAAGACTGTCTTTGGGGCTTCTCCTCTGTAAATGTCATCCTACTTCAGACGTCACTCTGAAAATGTCACCCCACTACCCTTTTCATTAGCTCACCAGCTCTCTTCTCGATTATACACCATTTTTCATTAGAGGGATCACACACCCAGAGCGAGGCTCTTTTTGCGCTGTACGTACAAAAGTGTGATTGTAAGACTGAAGTTCTGGATGTGCTGGCATTCAGATGTTATGGTTTGATGTTGTTTGCTCTGCCGTGATCATCTGTTATTGAAGATTCTCCGCCGCTTCCCCACACTGCAGAGAAGTGGAGGGCCGTGCAAGCCGTCAATCATGTCTGCAGAAGAAGAAAAAAGCTGCAATTTTAGTGTTTTTGCTTCCTTTAAGTGAAAGTTTTGAAGGTTACCGTTTGAAAATTGGTAGTTTTTATCTTCATTCCTGGAAAATGTATTTGGATCACAAACAGTGAAAGGCTGTTGTCAATCTCCGCCAACACACAAAACACAAAAGTACAATACAGATTACATAAAATAACACATAGTATGTATACTCTATAATTATTTATATTACAATAAGCTCAATAACTTTAAACTCATGCAATATATTGTGTGGACAAAAAGAAAATCAATATCAATATCTTCTGGTTAGTCACGCAAGCTGAAGTTTTGTATTTCAATGCCTGATCCAAATATTACTAAAAACTGAACGTAAAAATATAAAACTACAAAGCTCACAAATTAAACGATAAGACTGGAGGTGGTTTTTTATTATTGTCAACAAATCCAATGTAGCCAAAGCCTGTTAGCTCTTATTCCTCTGTGCCATAGAGCTCCATTGTTGTCCAAAAACTAAAAAAGAAATGAGCCACACTGAGTGACATGTTCCTTCATCACCATGAACACGACCACTTTAGTTTATTTTGACTCAATCCCACATACAGTCTCCTGCTACTCGAAATCACTAGTGTATCAAATGTGCATTAATCCACAGCTGAAAATAGTCCCCAACAAATGCAGTGTTTATTTCTGTTTATGTAACGTTTGCTAAAAGCTACAGTGCCCAGCTGTTTAAAGACATTTCAGAGCCTTTTTTGAATATGAAAATATGTATTTGTGACCCTTTTTTTAAAAAAAGAATTACATCTTCAGTAGGAACCAGTGGGCTTGGGGCTCAGTGCCACAGAAAGGTTAGGGAAGTCAACACGAACTAATGGGGTCAGTATGCATCAAACGGCATCCGACACCCCTTTCCCCCTACACCTTTCCAGCTTAATCACGCAACAATTGGCCAGGTGAGCAGAGGGGACAAGCTTTGTGTTCATTTTTTTTTTACTACTTCCATCACTTTTCATGTGTACGAGCGCAACGCTATGAAGGCTTTCTTGGAGGGACTGTCCTTGTTATCCACATTTATACAATTATCAGGTCTGGCCCCCTCTCTCTGATGGCAGGTTAGTTTAAGAAGTAAATGACTGCGCACACACACACACACACACACACACACACACACACACACACAAAAACACTGATAGTGAAGAATAATTTTGAGGTAATTTTCTTCCAAAATGACAATCTGGATGTCTACTGTAATATATTCTCACATTAAAGTCTAGTAGCACAAGAGGCCTTATAAATGTAAAGTAGACAGATCTCAATGAGATGTCCAATACCATCTTCTCATACCTGCAGAGTTTTCCATACGGTTGGTGCCCCCCTCTCTGTCAATAGTAAACCTATTATTTGATGTCTGCTGTCTGTCAAAGTCAGCGCCCTGCTCTCTCTCTCTCTCTCTCTCTCTCTCTCTTTATGGGCCAAGGGTAATATTTGCTAATGAGTTGCTTTGCTGCTGCCATGGCAACAGGCCCATCACCACAGAGTGTGAAGCAGGAGTGGCACCCCTGACACCAACCCATAAAACAAGCCACCCGGGCTGATGATCCACGATGCATAATGCAGTGCCATAACCCTCATCCGCCCCCCTCATCCAGCCGTCTTCCTCTCTGTCTGTCTATCCCTTCTTCCATCTCTCACTCTCTTCAACCGCCAGTTTCCCCAGTCATCCATTCCAATGTGGCTTAAGCACATCTATTGGGGGGCCCCTCTGTGCCCTCCTTTACCCTCCCTATCCGAAATCAGAAAAAGAAAGGCAGAGGAAGAAGAGGAGATTTGTTTTTTAAAAGCTTATGTAAAAGTGAAAGTTCATGTTTGGTCACAGCGTAATTGAAGATGAAAAATGTAGGTTGTCAAGTCTGAAATTAATATGGATACAATCCAAGGTCCAAAATTAAAACCGGCCAAGCAACAACTACTGAAAGAATTTGTCTTGATTTGTCTTTGATCTCTCTCTTTAATGAGCAGACCCCAAAATATCTGATTCTGCTGAAGAGATAAAATCAAAAAGAGGTAGCATGATATAATCCCCAAAACAAGAGGAGTTAAACTGCCCTGTGTCTTAACAGCGCTCAGGAGCAGGTGCAGTCAATTAAAGCCAACGATACAATCAGAACCGCATCCACCTGCAGTAACTCTAATATACCAGCACGCGAAAACAAGATGCACAGCCAAAGAATACAGCAAACTCCTCCTCTTGTGACATTTTCAAAGTTTGAATGTTTTGGCTATTCCTTCGGTTTTTCAGGACATGTTGGGGCTCTGTTATTGACATCAGAAAAAGAAGAGGAGAGTTCATGTTCATATTTTGGCTGTAGTGCAAGCGAATAGGAAACCAGCCAAGCAACAACTACTGGCAACGTTTGTTTTTGGTGGATAATAAAACTGACCAGAAGGTATGAAAATCAGAAACAGAACAAAACCTTGGTTGTATAATGAATAGTGCTTTTTAACTCTGCAAGGTCAAATGTTAATAGATGCTCTGGCTTAGTCTGTTCTGTAATTTATCCATGAATGTATATTGATAATTGATCAACAGATGTCTCATTTTATGGATGTTTTTAATCAGTGATTGATTGGTTGTGATTATCTCAAGTGTTTGTGATTTGACTCCTTATTTGATTGGTTGTTGCCAGCCTGTGGCTTTAGTATAAAAGATGTTCTTTCATATTATAATTTGCCTCACAGCTTGCTCGTCTCTGTATATTATTCAAAAATTTGACTCTGCAAAAAGAAATGTTAGATGAGATGCTCTGGCTCAGGGTCCCCTATGACTGTCCATTCAGTGATCCATCCATGAACATATATTAAATATGTCATAATAATTCAGGTGAGCAAAAATGTAAGCTTGGACATTGATAAAATCACTAAGAATAATCAGTGTTGAGTGTTCTGCATTAAAACTGGCATACAAATGTATCTGGTCTACAGCAGTTGTGTGTATGCGTGCGTATTTGTTCATGTATACTTCATTGCAGCAGGTGAAAGATTAGGATAACATCATTTTAATCAGACCCGAACTCCCTGTCTGGTGCTTTAATTCAGAGCTTAAGTATCATTGGCCCACAGCTACAGGTTTCAGTGTCAGCTCACGAGCTAACCCACAGAGACCATCTATCTAATTACACAAAGGTTGCCCTGACGCCCTTCTTGCCACGGCGTGACCAGATGACACCGCTCTCTCTCCCATCTGTCCAAGCCTACCGACGCCTTGCGAAGCAGAAGCGGCACAGATTGTGACTCTTGTGTGACTTCGCAGGCACAGCGGGGCCGTGATGCTCTCTCAAGCCTCAGCGGTCCTACGTCCCATATGACCCTTTCTGGATGTGAGAATGCAGTGATTGCATGAATGCTCAGTTGGGTATCTCACAATCTGCGATAAATGTGTCACCCTTTTACCCACTTTGCAGTCAAGAAATGACTTCACACTTTGATATGAAGTCGTGACATGGCTTGCTCAGTGTGACCAGTCCACCATTTTCTTTTTAAGTTTTCAAAACAACGAACCTGTATCTTATGTTTATGTATACATGAACCTGAGAGAGCCAAGACTATTGAAAGTGGTTATTTGTGCGGCCCTCATGTTGACCCTCTTGTTTTTCGTGACATGCTAAGGGCTCACTGCTTTGGTGGACTTTCTGCGCTACATTTCCCAGACATTACACATCCAGCAAATAGTATTAAGAAGAACATGACATGTTTTCTAAAAGCTACAATAATCAATTTTGGGCCACTAGAGGCAAAAGAACTCCAAAATGAGATACTAGAACCACAGACCTGACATGTAAAGTAGTTTTGGCTGACACATTACCAAACAATGGCCTACTTACAAAACATGAAGCAATGTTAGCATTAATTTAGGGTCATATTTTTGTCCAGCTGATGAATGTTAGTCAAAACTCTGATTTAATCTCCACCAGCTCCTCTTTAGCTGCTGTGATGTACTCTCTTCAACAGCTAGTCGCTAACTTTGTCCGTCTGTTATTTGGTGCTGTGCAGATAGCTTACAGTGAATTTATCAGATCCCCTATATGCTAAAGACAGCTGCCTGCTGCTGCTGAAACAGAGCTGAGAGCAATGAGCAAAGTAAAATTGCTAACAATGAGCTAAAAGAGGCTAAATTGCTTCCTACAGTTGCAGAGTTGAGTAATGATTCTCCTAATTTTGGCACTATGAGCGACCCCTTTCACATTACACATACATACATACATACATATTAATCTAAAAAAACCCAACATTTTTTATTCATGGAGCTATAATTTGGCTATCTTTTGTTTCTGTAGGTGGCGCTTCTTTGCTAATGCTACATGCTAGTTCCTTGTGTATTCCAACAAACTGGGTGTGTGGATCAACAAATGTGAAAGCCTTCATATCAGGGTGTACTGTAAGTAGGTTTAATCACTACTGTGTTATAGTGATCAGCAATGGAATAATGTCAGAGGAATTTATATTTATGAAAAAATCCTGATTATTATTTTAAAAGCACTGGGGAAATAACCTCAATGATTTGAAATTTGAATTTTGAAATGATGTTGTCCGTTGTGTGGCAAAAATGTGACCCAGTTTGCCATTTTGTTTTCAGGGACATCATTTTTTATCGTAGGACATAGTAATTACACTTCATGTTGTGCTCTGTGGACCCCTTTACATTATATTCTGTTCATTAACATTATAATGTGCAGTCATTATTGCAGGCATCATAAAACACAAGCGGGTAATGAATTAGTGAGTACTTTCCCATTAGCATGGCATATTGTTTTAGTAATTGAGTTTAAAGATGTGGAAGACCTCTCATATTTAAAAAAGCAAGTGGTAAATCTATTCATAAACATAAGATGGCAAAAAAAGCAAATAATATGCTATACTTGGTGATTAATGGCATACAATTAAAGCAAACTGCAAGACTTCGCAAAGATTTGTAGTCAGCAACACAAGACTTGGGTTAATTATAAATGATATTGGACCAAAGCAACAATATCGACACTAACAAACTACAAAAGCAAAAATGCAAATCAACAATGGGTGATTTTATTCCATCCCATGTACACTATGTAGGCTACCTCCTCTTCTATGCTTCCTCAAAACCATTTAACTCTGCAGTTTTACGGTTAAAAGGTTAAAGCATTGTTATTGTGGGATCACAGTTCCCTAATCATTGCAAATGTTTAGTCACTCATAAAATACACAGATCTTCATTCAGTCACAAATCCAGCAAATACAAGATCTGCAGTGTGTTCCTTAATTCCATTGCATCAAATATATTTACATGGCAACATGACCCACATGTTGACAACAGATTGCTGCCATCAATCACAATTCTGCAGCTCCTGACTGCGAGAAGTCAGCTCGTTCCGTGTCCTTTTGCCTTAGTCTGCTATCTCTTAAGTTACATAACCTCTCTGCTCCTCGGGAGGCTGCCGAGGCTGGCTGAGATCATATCAACGCACAGGTCAAGGAAAGGTGATGACTAATTCATGAGGCTGTTTGCGAGGAACCCTCGTCGAGAGTCATTAGTCGCCTGTCAGCCTCCGCTCACGCAGCCATGGGAGTTGGGCAGTGTTGAGTGTCATGATGCCACTTTCACAAACAAGACCTCTCTTTGATTTTCAGACGTTCGAGTCACAAGGCAGGCAGACGAGTTGTTGACGGGTGGTTGGTAATCGCGAAAAATCTGTTGAATGCACCCTAGTGTCTTAAAGAGCTTTGATCCTAATGTCAGATTTAAGATGGTTCATGTACAAACTGAAGTCCTCACATTCTCTCTTTGTGAGGTTACTTCAATGCAAAGTCCTGTGCTGAGAGACTGCGCAAATCAAATTATATGTGACCCTGTCAATGTAAGACCTTTCATTAAAGATTCATGGTGGTAAAAGAGGAAAGACTGGTTTAAACACAACTCTGCATGTTCACTGGCTTTAATCCGACAATCACTAAACAAAATTCACACACTCCCTGTAATCTTATGTATAGTGAATACAAACCATATATTGTGCAGGGGGGAGTCACATGACCCATGTATGACATTGAGATCAAGGGCATTTTTGCATGCACTTGCCCTCACAAAGCTGTTTTCATAATCTGTGCCGGGTATTTGTGAAAACAGAAAAAGTTTATGTCGACAGTGGAGGTCATCACTTTGGTCTTATGTAGATAAATGGATGCAGCCCGACACCCTCACTGGCAGGGTTAAGGGTACTTAAAAGGAAAGAAATCACAATTTCCCCTGAATACGAGACAATAATACAATTAATATATTTTTGAGTTCTTTGCATTGTTGTTCGTCCTTACCCACAAATCAATATACATGTACCCAAGAAGGGCTGGCGCACACACACACATACACACACACACACACATTATATACTACATGTACTGAACTGAGACAAGAACAAGAACAATTCTCTGGCTACGATATACAGCATAATTCAGCAAATGCCTGTAGAGAACTTCCAATAATTTATTTGGTTTTAACATGCTCAGATTTATTAAACTGGTTAAATACAATCTGAAAAACAACATATTGTATTTATATTGTTTTAACTGAATTACATTTTGTTTTTGCAAAAAATCTTTTTTCCTTGTGTGCTATCCCTTAAAAAACGAATTATTAATTGCGCCATTGCGGAAAGGACAAACCAGGAATCTATCTAATATTTTAGCAGAATTAAAAGGTAAAAAAGGAAAAAGGAAAGAAAAGACGCTAGAAAAAAAGGGGGGGGGGAGCCATGTTCAGTACTCTAGCTGTCAGTTTGAATTCAAAACCATCGTCAGGGGAAGGAAACAGATGTTAAATCAATATACTGCACACATTACATACAGCAGGTGTGCTCCTAGATTACACAGTGACATCAGTTGAGCTGTTAATGAGTGGGTATGGAGCAACATCTGTTAGAATACTTGCCATATTAAACAGGGATTTAAAAATTCCTCAAGTATTCAGTGCCGATTCCATCATACACCATAACGATATTCCTTAAGGCTCATCGTCGCCTTCTGCAAGGCAAGAGGTCGATAACAAGAGATGGTGAAGTTTGGTGGAAGCATGCCAAAACAGACGTCGCAAAACCTGGAAAATGCTCCAGCTAGCAAAGTATCTTGTGCTTGATTTTGATCTTTGATGTGTTCAAACATGTGAAACGTGCACTGGCTCAGTTTTGGATGGATTTTATCGGTACCGTCAACCAATAAAGGTGTGATCCAACTAGCCAATCAACATTTCTCTACAGCAGAGCACAGAACGTTTAGGTTCTATCTCACCACACAGATGTATATTAGCAATTTATTATAATTATTTTTTACAAAACCACAAATACCAGCTTTAATGTCTCTTTGACCACTGCCCCATTGTGCCTGCTGATCACAGGTGCTTCCTTGAGTAGTAAAATGTTTAATTTGATCTATTATTTTGGTATTTTTGCATATACTATAACACAAATCACTGTTATTACAGTGCTTGTATTTCAGTGCTCATATTTACATTCACTTCATTGTTTCCTTTTTGCAGATTTGGAAGTTTCCCATGGGCCTTTTAAGAGCTGCCGTCACTAAACACTGATTTACTCTGCACTTATTGTTACCACAGTGTAACAGCCCCAAATCCAACACTTCCTGTGTTTGCCTTCTTGGGACAGGAAACAGTCTGGACTTTGAGATCAAAGACCCGCAGCCATCCCTTATCAAGGTCTGGGGAGATGCAGGGCTGTTGGACAAAGCTACTTAGCTCTTGGTGGTGAAGAAACATGTTTATTTAAACATGTAGCAGAAAAAGGAAGGCAGGGAATTTACGTGTGGCTACAACATCAAATTGACAGCAGTTCTGGTCCCGATTAGTTGAAATAGGAGGAACTGTGGTGTCTGGGGACATCAGAGAGGGAAGTGCTTCCAGAATGAAGATTACAACAAGCTGTGTGACACCAGTCTGACAGCAGAAGCTTTTCAGTTACAGAATTAGAACTGAGGTTTACCTGTTGACAGGAGGGGAAAAAAAGAGTTCTACCAAACCAGACAGGGTTGTTTAAATTGACCTGCAGTTCTTGTTTGTTTGACAGTTTCCCCAAAATAATTAGGAGTATAATGTCATAATTTCTGTTAAAGTGGCACTAAGTGAGAAGTCCACCTGTCAGCCTTATCAGCCCTAAGTGGGGCTGCAACGAAGACGAGCAACCCAGTCTCCTCAACTGAAATATAGTACATTTGCTCAAACAGGAAGTAATAAATCAAACTTCAGGGCATGCAATGCTTGTCCAGAGATACTGTATCTGTATTCCCTGATTTTATTAGTTTTCTCTTTCCTTTGACTTAAAGCATCACAGACTGGCCGGTGTGTGTCCACCTCCTCAACTGACTTTTGAGATTAGTCAAAACTTTTCGATTACCATAACCCTCACTACATGTTTTGGGCTTTTATTGTGCAAAGTAAAAAAACTAGAACATTTTATCTCATGGGCCAGAACTGAATACAAAACAAGACATTTTTGTTCCTCTTCTACCTAGAACAGAACAATGAACTAAAGGCATTTACAAATGCTTCCTCTATACATTCAAGAAGACTGCCTTGGTTTGTCCTCCATTTTTCATTGAAGTGCCAAAGAGCAGCAAAGATCACCTCTTTGCTTGCCATAGACTGTAATAACCAAGGTCTACAGTAGGGCTGCAACTATCAATTAACTATTATCTAAAATCAACTAATTAATCAACAGGATAGTCACTAGATACCAACAGATTAATCTTATTATCTAATCAGATTCATCTAGTCTATAAAATGCCATGAAATCAGAAACACGCCCATCACAAAGTCCAAGAGTCCAAGGTTCTCACATTTGAGAAACTTGGGTCAGTTAATGCTTTGATTTTTACCTGATAACTGACTTGGATTGTGGTATTAACACTGGACAGTCCAAATAAAGTGTTCATTTTCATCGACATAAACCCTTGCGTAATGAAAATATTCCTAACTCGGCCCAGGTATGAAAGAGCCTCGGAGACCTCTTTTTCTTGAGGTAGTAATTACAGCTGTCAGTAGGTGGTTCAGCACAAGAGACGGATTAGGATTCACGGTGCTAGATCTCAAACTGAGCTGACAATATGGTCCTACCACAAAGCCAGGGGCTTCTGGGACCTCAGCCAGTGGCTGATAGAGTCATCAATATGACGGCTTTAGTCAGCACTGATTGCTCTCCAGAGCAGCTCCTGTTGGTTTGATGGGGCAGCGATGCGTGGAGTTTACACATTCTGAAACACGCTTCTGCTTTATTTACACGCAGCCCGATGGCAAGTCTATGAGGACCTCGTACAGGCTAAGGAGGTCCTCACTGACTTTGCTGAAAGCCTAAAAATGAAGTTTAATAAACAGGCTGTATAGTTCTGAAAGTGTGATATAATTCACATATAAAGATATAAATCATTACTCAACTAAGATTTATATTTTAGGAAAAGGGACAAATAAATAGTTAAGAAGATCTTACATTTGGACATTACATTTCCAAATATAAGTAAAACTACAATAAAGTTATATATATATTCTTGAAACAGTAAGACTATAATATTTTAAATTATGTAATTTTGTATTTATGAAAGCCGGTTGAGTCTTGTACTAATTCAATTAATTCATTCTTTTTACAATACGCTTTGTTTTAACCTGATAAAATACCAGATGGGCAGATTGTGTCTGTTACACTACAGTGAGCATCAGATTACAAATTACAGATTTTGAGAATAAAAATGACAACAAAAATGTCATGATGGTTTGAGAATAATATCATTATTTAATGAGAAAAAAGTCAGAATATATCTAAAGTTGCTCAAATATGCACGTGATACACTCTACCAAATCTAATCATGAAAAAACATTTTGCTTTTGAAATATAAAAATTCTCATAATATAATGACTTTTTCCTCATAATATTACAACTTTATTCACAAAATCTAGTGACCCTAATACTCTGTCATACCAGATTTCAGGCAGTCACAGAAAATTATCTGTTATTTTCTTAAAAACAACTATGCATCTGTGGCAAACCACATCCATTTGGCACCCCTCACTGATTAAAGCAAACTCTGCAATTCATCTGCAGCAAATATAGGACCAAAGTCTGGTGCAGCCACGGTGGTATGGGAACAGAGAGATAGCACAATCGCAGAGCTGTTTACTGGGGGGGTCACATTTCCTGGATTGCCATGTGATAACATTGTCACCAAGTAGCATGAACACTTCCTCCCCAAAAGACTGCCTTGAAAGTCTGCGGTAATTTTAGTAAAGAAAACACAGAGAGATGTATGTTGGATGAATAGCTTCTCAAGGCTGCATGTCGACTACGTCAGACACAATAGTCTATATAAAAATGAAGGTAAAAGCCCAGAGTCCAGATAGTCTCATCGGGCCAATGAATACTACATTTCCTTCCTTGAAGTGCTTTCAAAAAGGCACATGAGTCACTGAAATCACACAGACAGGAAGCAGAAGGAAACACAACTAGCATGCACACTGGACTGCAGGTGATACAACACATTTTTCACTGTTGACTCACTCAAGACTCTTTCCTGCAGTGGTGGAAGGAGTCCTTAAATCCTTGACTTAAGGAAAAGTAGAAATACTATTATGGAAAAATATAGGTAAAAGCCCCGCATTCAAAATATTACTTAAGTAAACAAGAATTAGCAGTCCTAAATGTAGTTCAAAAGACCTCACGCAATATTATTTTGTAAATTTGTACCTGGTACAGAGGGAGGAGATACAAGGTTTTATTTTATCATATTTTATGATGAGCCTATTTTATGCAAAGTTTAAAATTTAAGTCTGCAAAGTATCTAGTAACTAGCCCACAGCTACAGTGGAGTGAAAATGACAAGATTTTCTCCAGAAATCCAATGATAAGTGATTACAAATCAGAGAAAAAGATGAGCAATCATAAGCCCCGCTCGGTCTCAGGCTCTCTCACATGAATGGCAGTGACTCTATAACTCTGGATTCGGCTACTTATGCATTTTACAACTTTTAGGACATAATGATTTAAATAAGGGATATTTAAGTGTTCGTACTGGCTAGTTGTTGTACCTCAAAAAAAAAATTACCCGCGGATTTACAGACGTCTCTTTCACAATGTAGTCTACAGGAAAAGTCTCTTGGGGCCACGTGTGCATCACATGACGGACCCGGAAGTTGTAATTACATGGTTTGGCCACTATGTCAAATTGGCCTCAAAGCCTGCCGCACTTCCTGGGGGCTTGGTATGAACACACATTCAGACAGTTAGTATGATGGCTAGCTCGGTTAGCAGTAAATTTATCACAGAAAAACTAACTTAAATGAATCCGACAAAAACCGCTATGATAAAAAGATAACCTATAGATAATATACTCAAACACAGGCATTTGGGGAGTAGATTAAAGATGCCCATCAATATTTGCTTGGTCACAGATCTGACAGCTAAACTACAAATCATATAAAACGGTGCCATGTAGCGGTTGCTAATAGCAACAGAATGTTCAACCGAAACCTGGTGGCAGAAAATCAAAATTGTACTTCAGTACAGGACTAAATTACTTGATTACTTCCTACCTCTGCATTCACGACAACTCAATTATGATGTGTAATTACTACAATTATTACAGCAATTATTTCTAACACTGGCACACGTATCAAGTCATACCAGCCTCCTTCTCTGTCTCTTTTATCTTTCCCTCTCTGTCTCTCACCACACACACACACACACACACACACACACACACACAAAAACCCCAGCAAATACATTTTCACCAGCGAGGTGCCGCTCCATCTGCAGAGCCACAGCAGCCTCATTTTCCCGGGTACATCACACAGCCGGCTGATTGTGAAAGATGATGCACTCGCACCCCACTAACAGGTTCACACAAGCCCACATGCTTAAGCCACCCTGGGCTAATTCAATTCCACTGCCATTCCAGAGTTAATAGTGTGTGCCTGTACCTCCTTTCAGTTAGTGCGTGGAAAAAGGGGGTCGACAGGGTGGGGCGGCTGGTTGTGGTTGGTGCACCAGCCCAGTGCTTCTGCTTCAAAGGTCAAACTGGGACATTTTGTTACTTTTTATTTGAAATTATTACGGGAAATAATGTATCTCCTGCTATATACAGAATTAATGAATAAACATACAAAGAAGCAAACTAACAGAAGAATGAATGAATGAGAAAAGGTCTGTTTTGGAATTGAAGTCACAGAACATCTTAAAGTCTTGATTTTGTCCCTTAAATTTCCAAAGGGTCAGTTCGTCCACATTACAAAAAGATTAAACACATTTCCTCCCTTGTCTCTAGTAGTATCTAGCCAGGGAAACGGTTTTGGTTTTATGTGTTTACAGTCTACAGTTTTCATCAGAACTACTTTCTACTGAAGACATAGTCCCTTCTGTCATGTTCTGTTTGTGCTTATTCACTGAACCTTCATGATGGTCACCCTTAATCAAAAACTCAAACCTAAAATGCATGACTTGACTTCAAAACTGGAACTCAACGGGAACTGGAAGCAAGAATTTTTTAGATAAGTTAAACATTTTAACTTGCACGCATGCCTCAATTCATATACTTTTTAAATCGACTTTGTATGCAGTCGTGCCACTTCTAAGATTGACTGTGCATTTAGCTGAAACACACAGTAAGAGTCTAATTAACCTGAAATGTCACAGTTATGCTCTCCATAATTTGGAAACATTTGAAATATTTTGCCTCCAGGTGCCAGGGTGATGTAACATTTACAAAGTCTGTCTTGTAATAAACAAGACAGACAGCAAGCAAAATCTTCTCACTCACTGTAAGTCACTTGTGATCAGAGGATGAACACTCTCTCATTCATAACTTAATGTAATGTCCCTCTTGAAGCCCTTTTACGTTCATGCACATTTAAGAGCCCAAAGGAAAGCATTGTGTGTACAGTCTGGTCACAACATAACCAGCTGGATTAGCATCTCATCCCAAATGTGAGTTTTGCCTTCATATTCAAAACGTCCCTTAAAATTTTCTGTGAAATTCTGCTATTTCCCTCCAAAAGATTAACAGTTTGTTATTGCATGCCACTTCAGCGGAGAGGAACAAGCTGAAATTGCAGAAATGCAATCTACTGAGAAGGACTGAAATGGGCCATGAGTGGACGTCAAGCCTCTACAGCACTAATCGTCTCTGCTCCTCTCATATACTCGGGACGAGCGGCCGTGCATTTCTACCGAGAGCATCTGCCTGCTTGCCAAAGTCGTGTACAAACACGACATTCATCTTCAGACACAATGGAGCCTTACCATCCCGCCATGAAATTGCCTTTTCACTATAAAACCAGCAGTGATATGAAGGCAAGTACACAATCGGAAGTGACATGAATGTGATCTAAAATAGACTTGAAATATACTTTCATGGCATAAGATACATACAGAAGAAAACTACTATTACAATATGACGCAGCACACTTCCCCGTTGGCATATTCAACACACACATGCACACATATTGGAAACACACACATTTTTTTGTCTTTCATGCAATAATAAAAACTTTAGATGCTGGAGTGATGACCCTCAAACCTTTAAAAAAACAGGCTATAAACTCCATTTTGCAGATTCAGAAATAAACAGGACTTCAAAAATAAATTCTCCTATCTTTCTTCCTTCCTTCATGTGCCTGCGTTTCACCTGATAACAGTGATAAACATTGCAAAATCCCTCTTTCCCACAGTGTCTGATGAGCAGTTTTCTCATATTTGTCTGATATCTAAGCTTGACTGAGGAGCTGCTAACTGGCTGTGAAAGCCCCTGTAATGGGACCAAACCAAGCTTATGGCATTTAGCGGGTCACATAAACCTTCATTAACTTGTGGTTTCCAGGGGTTTGAGCCAGCAGTCAGCCAGGGAGGGGGGCCAAGTTATTAAATTCATTACTCTATTGAATCGGTTGGGGGAACAAATATTTGTCATAAAAGCCTAAAAAAGCTCTAGAGGCTGTTATCTAGTTTTAGGAGAAGAGAACGATTTAGTGAGCTCAATGATCTTTGACCATGAATAAGTATTTTGAAGAGGAATGACATTTATCGCCATACCGCAACTCACCTCAATGTGATGTTCACATACGACTAATTTGCATTGCCTGGCTGACAAGAAGACTCCAGGAAGTCACTGGTTTCACTGCCCAGCCAAGAAATAGTCATTTTCACACTTTAGTCATAGACATGACAGTGGTATCAATTTCCTCATATAACTCTTGGCAAGAAAACAAATAAAGCATATTTCCCAAAATGTGTAACTATTGCTCGTATCAACATGTGGGATGCAGAATGTGAAAACCCGGTGTCTCTGATGTCAAAGTCCTGTGCTTTGTACGCCCACTCATCTACTCCAACCTCCTCCATATAACATCTGTGTGGTATGAAGATGTCACACTTCCTGGATTGGAAAAAAAAGATTGTCTTTGAACGTAATCCAAGCAGCCATTAGGTTTCCTCCAAAATGGATTTGGCAAATCAAAGTACTGTAGCAGTAAATTAAACTCTGAACTTGAAGATGAACATGGACAGAAGTGGAGGGTTGAAAGTGAAGGGCAAAAAGCAAGATGAAGAATGAAATTGCACTCAGAGCACCACAGTGTAAACACAGATCAAAACCTCCATTAGTGATATTGTATGTCACAATATTTTTTATAACCACTTAGCTTAGCAAGGTTGCATATATTTAAGAATTTGTACAGCGGCCATTTTGTCTTCACACCACATAACATAATCAGAACCAGTTTGTCAAACCAATACAATATATATGCAGGAACTGGCCCTGGTATCATTATTGTATTAACAGCTATACTGTACATAATACAGACTGTAAACAACCTCACTGCATAAAGCAGGATATACATTTCACTATAAATGACATCTGTAACAATACAAATCTATGTAACGTTTTTCTTAGTACAACTTGTTTCTATTCTAAACAGTTAAAAAAAATAAACTGTGATATCTCTTACAAGCAGACAGTACAGAAATAGGCCGTGTGAGACACATTGTAAAGAAAAGAGTGACGGGTCTATCGTTTACAACCGGATTAGTCATTAGGATTAGTCACGATGAGGAAGAGGCTCCACGCAGCCTGAAGCCATCCATTAACTCCATGTCACCCAGTTTGGTTCATTTCATTGGTGGTGTGAAGGGGGAAAACATGTATTTCAAAGACTTGTGTCAAATAGTTACAGAGAGCCACTAATTTCTAATAAGAGCAAATATTTCCAGCCTCAGACTTCATCTAAAGCTTGTGTTCAGCTGTCAGATTGTGCCTGTTCCTTTATATCAGACAGTGAAATTCACATTATAGCAAATCATTACATCATGTAAGCAGAGGCCGGCGTAAAAAAGGGATCTTCTATTGCTGTGTAAGTGAAGCCTCAGTGCCCTCTGACCTTGAAACAACAGCTGCTCATTTTACTCACTGCTTTTAAGTTATAGCACATTTGCATAAACTGCCGAGCTGTGCAGAGCCGCTGGATGGTGAACATCTACTCCAAATATGAAGCAACCCATTTAAAAGAATAATGGAGCAGCACTCATCTAGACTGAAGTGGCACACACACACACTGTAAAAACATCAAATGTCATGTGTCTGCAGTCCTCTATTGATCATGGGAAAGAACTCTGGGACAACCCACAGAGGTTAATGTGCACGCATTCCTACCTGCTGGATATGAATCAATAAATCACAATCTATTGACTGCATGCACAAAAGATGTGTCAAGTGCAGACCTAGATCTAAAAATTGTGTTTATTCACATGGAGCACAAGGTGGGTGGGGTTTAGCTCATACAGATGTGTGGATGCTTTTCAAAGCAAGACAGGCTACATTTGGTTTCAGGTCAAACTTCCATCCACTTTACAATATAATCTCTTATAATCCGAAACAAATAGTGGTCTCCCATGTTAAAAATCTGATGTTTTGTTGACCCATCCATTCACGCAGATCACCTCGACACACGGGCTTTGTCGATTACAACGTCACCTAACTCCCTCCTTTGCGTTGCTGTTGTTTTCCTTAGGAGGACAGTCTCGCATTAGTTTACAAATATTTTGAAACTTAAAATTTCAAAAAGTAAAATTTCAGTAGCTGATTCTTTTTTAATATTATACACTCTGCAGGCCGTCCAGTTCTGAGGTCTCCTTTAAAATATCTGCAGTCTCAAGTTATGCAATGCCTGTGTGAACACATGGCTTTGGGGCCACTCTCCCTGACCAAATGCCCACTTGGCCCAACTAAGAAGTACCACCAGGGCCGACAGACCACAGCCACCAATCACCAGTTGTTAACTGTCTGTTACCCTCTCCAGGTGTCCTTTTATTGGTTGAAA
Source organism: Maccullochella peelii (assembly GCA_002120245.1). Lineage (NCBI taxonomy): Eukaryota > Metazoa > Chordata > Actinopteri > Centrarchiformes > Percichthyidae > Maccullochella > Maccullochella peelii. The sequence goes on along the minus strand of LKNJ01001082.1, from coordinate 102,143 downwards.
TCAGCTCAGGAAGCCGTCACACAGCCACTCCTCATCGAGAAAGTTCAGGAGGAAATTGTATTTGTCACTTGGCTAATGTTTTGGCTCGCCGTCTCGCCATACGGAATCTAGTGAGAAAAGTTGCTGGTTTTGTGTGGGGAGTAACAAAAAATAAAAGCAAACAGCTTGTCTTTCTTAGTCAGTGTTGCTCTGCGACTTTGGATGGCGGCACCTTTCTCACTAAACAATAGCAAAGCTTGTTTACAGAAGCAGAGGAGGGCCTAGCGCCAATCCCATGTGTTCTGTCAGAAGATCCAGCCACACTGCAGAGAAATGAAAGGCTGAGCAACATCAAATGTTTCTGATCAAAAAATCAGAAATCACACAGCAGACTGAACTTCATAGACAGACCAGAATCCCCTGTTGTGCTGCATGGTAAACATCTTCCACTCCTGCACACACACACACACACACACACACACACACACACAGACACACACACTTGTTGCTTGAAATGCACACATCTGCTTTGATTTGGCAGTGCCGTTTCCCTTGCTGAACCATCAGATACCTCATTTAAACACCAGAAAGACTGCGTATCTGTCTTCTGTCTGCTTTATCCCCGGTGCTGCTTCCGTCTGTTATGCTAATGCATGAACACACATCGCTTTAGTCGCGAATTTACCTCGGCTCTCTTTGGGAACAAACACCAGGCAGAACAAAGCACAGCACACTTGTCCTAGATGAGATAGCTTGATGATATCTGGCTTGTGTGAATATGTTGCATACATGCATGTGTATGTGTGCAGGAACAAAAGAGGATCTAACTAAGTGTGCATGCATGCACATCCATGTCTCTTGTGTTCTATTTAAGAGAGGCTCTCTTGATCCGTCTCTGGAGATTTTCCTCTCTATAATCTATCATTGGACATGTTCATTAGTCTGTGTGTGTGTGTGTGTGTGTGTGTGTTGTATGTGATTCACCAGGAATCTCTCGCCTGGGAACCAACATTAAGCAGTGCATCAGCCCACCATTTGCTGAGATCAGGAAGAAGAGCCTCAATTAACGGACTTTTGATCCTGAGCTCCTCTCTCATCTCACAAAAGAAGAAACACACTGTACACTAAAGGCAACGCAGGCTGATAGCACCCAATCCAGGATCAAACCAAACAATATAAAAAATGGCCCAATCCGACATAAATGAGTCTCAAGCATGACAGTTTGTAATTTTATCCTGTATAGTTTATAATTGTAGAAGACAACAGATTCTGTGTCCAGGACCCAACACATTTTTTGGCATTTTCTTGACTAGTTTGACAATGTTTTCGATGTGGTCTAGGTCACACATACTGTAGTTGTTGAAATTCCTGATCCCAGAAGTCTGTCTCTGGAGCTAGCTCGTGTTAGCACGTCATGCAGGTCGTAAAAGACAATAAACAACCTTATATTGGCCATGTTTCATCGTGTAGTCTGACGTGTCTCTCAGCCAGGTCAGGCAGGACCACAGTCATCTAATCCTGTGGTTCCCAAACGTTTTCTGTCAGGTTCCTCCTTTGTGTGGACCCCAGTGTTGGAACCAGGTCTGAGTGACCTGAAAGACTTAAGAGTTGTGCAGTCTGACCATGACATTACAGAGGTTCCTTGTCATCTAAAGCTAAATACCAACAACAATTCAATTTTAGCTAAATAGGCAACTAGAAACATTTGAGAGATGCGTAGCTAAAAAAATGAACTGATTTGATAAAGGAAAATCAAAATCAAATAGAAATCAAATAAAAGCCAGTGTGCCATGTACACAACATTACTTGTAACAATGTGTTAATGTAATAGTGCAAAAAATATTGTAAAATGCTGATCAGGACACCAGAGCATTCAAAGTGGATCTTCTACTTTCCACCGTTCAACAAGGACTTGGACCTGATGAAAATCCCACAATTTTAGTGACATGTAGATGGTTACCCAGCAAGCATTGTTATCCATCCTGTGTGTCCTGAGTATGATGCCAGTACTACAGGGAAATAATCATACAAATGCTCTGAGTACAAGACAACTGACAGTGATACTGTTAATTCAACAAAAGCCTTTGCACAGTTCTTTTGTCTGGAATGAACAATAATCTCAGTGATATCCTGAAGATTCTCTCAGGAACCCAGAATACTGAAGGTAATATGCCTTTAACACATGCCAGCCTTTCTATGTGAATAATAAGGGGTTGAAGTGTAATCAACAGTTGCCAAGGTAACACACGTTTGCTTGCATATGTGATCGGCAAGTAAATTTAATCAAGGTGGATGAAATCACCAGGCTTTTATATTATAGAGCACAGTCTGCTACGCTGGAGATGGAGCTACTTCAGAGTGTTTTAGCATCCTTCTTTTTTATTAGTCATTCTTTTACTGAGCATGCACACACACACACACACACACACACACACACACACAGACATATTTGCATGTTTGTGTAAATATACACATATACAGCCACTATGAAAAAACAATCCCTTAAAATACCCTTAGTTAATCAATTTGCCCCAGAAAACGCACTATACATTTTAATCTAAATCAAGATCCCTAAATTTGTCTGTTAATTTGAAAATTAATTTGAAATATTATCCATGATCAAATTAAGTTTTTTTTTTTTTTTAAGGATTCAGGTTTTTTGTTTTATGTTAGGGGTCAGAAATATTTTCAGGTGCAAATAAACTGTATTTTAATGGATTATTCAGAATTCAGGTTCAGTGTATAATTGATTTATCAGGCATGACTTTCATGCTATTTGGTCTATTCTTGTAAGGGATAAAAAATAAAGCTTCATTTGCCCATTAATTAACCCCAAATTTGCGGTGAACACCTGCATTTGTAATATAATTGAAAAATGAATGTACTATTAACGTATAAATTAAGGGTTACTTTTATTTAGTAAATCAAAAATACCATTACAATACCATAATAGCATAATTATTAATGGTAGTTGAAGGTAAAAATGAACAGTTCAGTTTTTAGTGAGCACAAACTGAAAAAAAGACACACTCGCACAGTGCAGTACAGATTCCATCAGACCCCAGACTGTGTTTTCTGCAGTAAAGAGGCTGAAATGAGAGAAGCAAAATAAAATGATGTTCTCATGTCACTAGGGGGTCAGAGTTTCATCAAATAGCCAGAGTCTGAGGCTGAATTCAAATGGCTTTTTGTAAATAGTTATTTTCAACAGCCAAAATGTTCTGCGCTGCGGGTGGAAAGAACATCCATCCACCTGTTACAGTTTCTCTGCTCTCATTCCGTTTAATATGGATGAAAAAGAATAAAGGAAGAGCTGCCCGCTGGTTCTTACTTTACTCAACATCACTCTGCACTTCGCTTAGGTTTGTTCACAGCCAAAATGGCTTCTTTGTAATTCAACGGGCAGGTTTGCGAAGTAAGGGGGATGGCAGGTTTTAAGTCCCTCGACGCTTCTCGCTCTATTCCATCTGGAAGCAAAAATAAAAGAAAAAAGATGATTTTCTGCAAAGGAGACAACCTGGACTGAGTTTCACAGAGGTATTCTTGGCTCTGCTATCAGCACTAAGAATGTCAGCAGCACGACTTCCAAAATCCTTACTGTTATTGCCAAATGGATTTTTTGCACTACCAGCAAAGGAGTCTGAGCCAGATTACTATCAAATTAATCTTGGTACTGACTGACTGTGTAAGGCCTGCACGATACGCTGCATGTAAGGACGAGACGAAGAACAAACCAGAGCAAATAATGGAACAAAAACAAAAATAGAAGAGGTCACCAAAATAACTTCCAAGAAGCCATAAAGGTAAAATAAAGCCAGTGAAACAGAAGGGAGGAAAAGACTTAACAGAAGCTTAAATAAACTTAGGAACTGAATGAACAGTGAAGCCGTACAACAAATACAGTACACGCACTGTATTTCAAGTCACTGAAACAAAAATGAACAAAAGAAAATAGTTCAACATTTTGGGAAATACGCTTGTTTGCTTTCTTGCAGAGAGTTAGATAAAAAGATCCACTGTATGATGAATATGAAGCTAGGGCCAGCAGCATGGTAACAAATCTACCAAGCAGCACCTCTAAGGCTCACTAATTAACACATTACACGGTGACGAAAAGACTCTAGGAAGCCACTGCACCTGGCCAAGAAATAGTCCGGCAGATAACCCCCTTGTAAAACCACAACTTGACATTTTACACTTTCGTACGGATTAAACAAATGATATTACATGTTAGATAGTGAGCTCCAGAGGTGGTGGTTGGCAGATTTTGTTAACTTCAGACAGAGCCAGGCTAGCTGTTTCCCCCTGTCTCCAGTCTTTATGCTAAGCTAAGCTAACCGGCTGCTGGCTGAAGCTTCATATTTAACTGACTGATATGAAAGTGGTATCAACCTTCTCAACTGATTCTCTGACAGAAAACTGCTGGAACTATGGAACTATGCCTTTAACTATAATACCTAAGCAAGCAAGTTAAAAATTGAAAGGATAAAGTGAGGTGCTATGTAAACAAGGATAAACTTAAAGGAAGGCAGAAGGAGGAGATCATTGAAGAAGTTCATAATAACATCATTTGGTCCAGATTTCCTGGATGCAGTGCTCACGTTGCTTTTTCCCCACGTTTAGGTTTTTGGCCTGATAAGACGGGTATGTTTTTACATAGAAATCACAGTGCCATGATTGAATGGTATCTATTAAATTTGATGAACTAAACTCATGTAATCTTCTCTAAAATGGATCTCGTTGAAACATTGGAACAAAACAAATCTATGCCAAGCTAATTAAATGCAGATGGAAGAATGGAATAAAAATGGATGCCAGTGGAGGAAAAAAGGGAACTTCTTGGCACTTAAGAGTTCAAATTCTTGAGTTCCCTTTCAGCTGACAACCAATGGCTTTAGGGTGTTAGATGAACACCCCCCTGGCCCTCCATCCTTGTCACGAGGAATATAATGGTAAGAAGATATTTTCCTCACCCGTGTGTTTCAGTTAAAACGAACTCTGGTACATTTGCTCGGTTAGTGCGGTTTGTTTGGGCTGGTGTGAAAGCTCTCAGTCAAACTCTGGAAACTCTTCCAAGTGGTTCATTTGTGGTTTGAAAGCAAAAGGACCAATGCATGATTTAAAAAACCCATCTGCTGATTGTGAACTGTTCATATCTCTCTCTTTCTATATATATCTCATTTGGTAACCATCGTAATACATATGTGCATTGGCAGGTCACTGCAGGGACCTGTTTGCTGTTATAGAGGTATTTTTTTTAGCATCGCACTGGTTCCCTCGACAAAAAGCCAATAGGATTTTTCCATTGGATTTTGGATTATTGCAGAAAATAAAACTCTGTGGCAAACAAAAGTTTATGATACTTAAAAGTTTTGATCAGCAAGATAATCTTCACAAATGAAAAGTGTAAATGCAGTCGCCAGAAGTAAAAAGCTAACGTTAGGCTATAAACAAACTACATCGTCACCACCATAAAGCCTCCAACTTGTAATTTGATTTCACGCGCTTACCTCTTCTACAAAAGCCTTTCGGAAGGTTTGAGTTAGAATAGTTTACAAGAGCGCGAGTGTAAACCCAACAAGGCTGCAAAGGCGGGCGAGTGAGTAGATGAGTTTCTGTGTTTGGCGTGACGACGTTTAATGTCCCCGAAAACCTCTGTAGTCTCATTTAGCCGCTTGTTAGCAAGCGTCTTTTTTAAGACACGTAAAAGCTTCAAAATTCATGAGTGGGGTATTTACTGACGTATTTCATGACCTTTGTGAAAATCTCTTAAGCTTGTGTTAACCACAGACCTTATTTCAGGCATCTAACCAAGAACCCATTCAAAAAACCCACTGAGTTTGAGACTAGGGACCCGGAAGTGCAAAAGTGCTGACCCATTTCCAGGTTTTAGGACTCACTCAAGCACCACTCTATTCATAACATGCAGTCGATTTGCAGTCCAACGATACTAATAATGCTTATAATCAGTTATTTCTTCATGAGCTCTTTGAGACACCAGGAAACATAAATATACACATAAGAAGCGTTAAAGTGCAGCACGACTTGCAGTTAGTTGACGTCACCAAAACTGTCCAATCAGTGAGTTAGCGGTCAGTCTGTATAACTTCATATTTATTCCTCTTTGTTCGTTTGTAAAAAGTCAGTGTGAACATGAACCGGACCAGAACTAAAATGCAACAATTGTTTAATTCTTTACCCCTTGGTCCAAATGAACCGAACTACAGGTTTGTGTTGCAGTTCTTGAGCTCCTGCAGTGCATTCCACAGCATTTACAGCCCTCGTCTGTGCTACTGTGGTTATTTGCTCCATGGAGTGCCTCACAAAGTAGTGCCATTAATCATAAAAGTGCAGTTCAGTCTGATGCCCGAGACTTCCAATTTACTGTTCGGAGAAAAAGTTTGCAGAAAAATATTCATCTAGTGCAATCATCCCTCTCCTCAGCTTGATGCTCCTTTGGAAATGGGTGAATATGTCTGAGTGTGAGCTTGGTATACACAGCGGATATGTGCAGGATAGACTGACAGAGGCAGCAAGAGAAGACAGTGTGCAAGAAAGGGACAGAAACTATACAGTCCAGTCTGTAAACAGTATGATAGTGACATTTTTTGTTGGAAAGTGCAAACTTTCAGCTTTCAGCAAATGGACCATAACTGAGTGTTTGCAAGCTTTAGCCACATCAGATGAATATGACATTAAGTCCTTTTAATACATTGAAGGTAATTGGACAAAATAATAATCTTAAAGAAAAGTTTACATCTTTAACATTCAGTGTCAAATCTTTAGCAGTCAGTGACGGAAGTCTTTCGCTCACAGACAACAGCAGGAACTTGGTATATTCTCTGGTGGTGCTCAGCCAGGCCTGTACTGCAGCAATCTGCACTTCTTGTGTCAGTCTGGTCTTCAGTAAGTGAAACATACGTTCAGTTTGAGGCCAGGTGACTAACATGGCCAAACAGGAACAGTCCAATGTTTGGTCATAAAATAAACAAATAAAAATACAGAGAGAGACAGAGATACTGGATTTTTATGTGAATTTAGAAATCAGAGCTTGCTTAACTCCTCTTATAAACACCCATAGCTCATGTCACTGGGTGAACTTTGGCCTGCTATGACTCAAAGTCAGGCAGAACGATAGTCCCTCTGCGCCCTTGTGTTCTGGAGTGCAGTTGACGAAGCTCGCAAGGAATGACACAGAATCCCAGAGCAATGAAATCACAAAGGGACAAGCAGCCAAAAACTATCACAGCACTGAGTCAGTCAAGTGACTCAGAAAGAAATTGTGGGCAGAAGGCATTCGATCTCTCCCCCCAGAGTTGCTCTTTTTCTGTGTGGAAGACATATAGTATGCGTTACACCCACCGGGGAATTTTGCGTTAACAAAGACGGTTTTATTGGGTCAGTTTGCCGTAAAGCAAAAGACAAGGAGCATGTTAAACATTTATAATGCGTCGGGATACAGTAACGTTTTATAACAGTTTTAACTTTTGTCTAACCTGGATGTGTTTTCTTTCCTCTGTCTGTGCATGCTATCGATGTTCTATCACTTTATTATTACATTATATATTAGCGAGGTGATACTTTATCACTTTTTTTTTATCATTGTGGTAAAAACAAACCCCAAACAATACATGTTCCTTATAGACTGACAGTAAATGAGCTCAGCCACTGCTTCTGAAATGGTGATATCCATTTGGGCTATAGCGCTCATTTTTCTTAAACCTCTTTACTTCAAGCTAAAGAATGGCTGGCAATGATGAAGGCAATTAATGGCATCTAAAAGGAGCCGTAAGCAATGATGCAGTGACTTAATCTGCTTTCTATTGCAGGGGCTATATTGAATCTGTCAGTCTGCCTGTGTGCCACAATAGCCTATTGTTTAGGAGGGGGACATGAGAGATGACTTCTGCCGGGGCAACTGTCTCTTATGTTCACATACACCTGAATACATACAGCTTGAATAGGTAGACACAGACACACTGACTCATTTATGGGCACACATGCAACATGAAGCCATATTTTCATAATGGAATCCACATGCAGTGATGTGCAAACACACAAACAGTGATGTAAGTCTGCAGAAATGCAAACACACAGATCGTTTTATGGCTTATGGGTGAAAATAAGCTTTTTAGTCGCATATTTACACCAATGTTTTTTTAAATGTGATTGTTTATTAATGTGAATTGGCACAAAGACGTTTTCACATCCACAGACTTGGACTGCATGTGAAAACACAAAATATACTTCAGAAACCTCAGATAAGCAGATAGAGACAGCCACTACACTTGCACACTCACACACAGCATGAATTCAGACATGAACTCACTCACACACACACACAGACACACACAAATACTAAAATAAGCCACTGAAAGATTAGATAAGCGCACAGAGACAGCCAGTGCAAAAGCATATATGCACACATATTCATGCGTATAACACAGACACACCTGCACACGGCACAAATGCAATGTGTGCTCAAAAAGAAGCCAATCCTGTCTTCTAAAAATGATACTGATGCACAAATTATTTGCGTTAGCAGACGTGTGCTGGACTTGTTTTTTAAAGAAACATAACATTCCTACTGAACGTATCTGTAAATGCGAAATGTTCGTACTGAATGTATTTGAGAAAAAAAATCACTGTCAGCATATTTAGATCTTTTTCTTAATATCCATGGCTGGCATCTAAAGGATTAATATTTTTATGGTTACTTTTATGCAACTCAAAGCACTCGGTTGAAGTTTAGGAAAGATTGTGGGTTTGGTTAAATATTTATAAAGTCAACACTGACTGAAATTGACTTTTACAGCATCTAAACCAAATCCATTATCTTTCCCTCACCTTAAATCTTTTAGTAGCCTAAAGATCTCGGCTGTCGAAAAGGAAGAGACCATAAAGGTTCCATGTGGAGTCTTTGACCTCTAGTAGTGCTATTGGGCAGTTTCCCTATGAGTGCACACGCACGTGGAGACCATAGACTGTATATAAATCCTCAAAAGTGAAGCCAAAACAACGCGGTCACCCCCTGGTGGCTGGCTGCAGTATAGGTCATAAACCCCGCCCCCTCCATGTTAGCAGATGGGATCAAAGTACACGTCAAATACATTTTTTCCAAATCTGGTTTCTGTCATTTTAGGCTTATCACACTGATGTTTGTTCAAGTGTTCATTTTTCTGATAGGTTTGGTTTTAATTAGATATTTGATGCTATAAAAAGGGGGTGTGGTATCATGATTGACAACTTTAAGTGTGCTCGCAATTGGTTCGGGCGGGTGTATGGGCGGGACCTCGATACCGCTGCTCCACCGCGGATCACTACGCCAAATGACGTCACCAACCTTATCAGGGATATTTTGGCTTCATTTTTGTACAGTGGGAGGAAGTGGAGACGCGTTTATATATCCATCTTTATATACAGCCTATGGTGGAGACCCATGGACACGCCAAGATATGATGCAATACGCCAGCAAAAGTGGGGAAGAATAAGACATGTATGTAAACAATGCTGGATTTAAAATACTTAGAAAATCAGCTCTGCAAATGTTTTATGAGGAAGGAAATGCCTTCAACACATTTGTTAGGCCTCAAGGATACACACAATGCGTTTTGGTGAGTAACACTGAATGTGAACATAATTTTTGTGTGTTTACAAGAAAACTCCACAGGGCACCTTTAAACCTATCAACAGGATGTAAACACCAGTCTTAACCAGTATCAAGATGAACGTAATCCAGTTTGCATTTATACATCCTCCAAAATGTATTTGGCAAAGAACATTCGCAGCATAACAACACACTGTCTTTTGCAAGAGATAATGTTACAGATGCACAGATTGTTCTTTCAAAATTCCAGACAAAGTGCACAAATAATCTCTCCCTCTCTCTTTCTCTGGTCAGTGGCGTTCAGGAACCCGGAGGGCCTACGGGTTAATGACTTCCCTGGCCGCTGCTGGACAGATAGATAGATGCGTGGAATGAATAGTGTTGTGGCTGATAAAGTCGAGGGGGTGTTGCCATGTGTCCTGGTAGCTGTAGAGCCCTCTGCTCTCCATTCATCAGACGCTCTATAAAGAAAACTAGACCAGACCAGATGGATCACATGCAGCCGAGAGCAGTGTGCGTTTCCTGTGTGTGTGTGTGTGTGTGGGCATGAACGTAATACGCCATACACACAGGCAGATGCAAGACACATGGGGGACGCAGAACACTTCAACTTTGTCTCGGCTTCGCAAAGGACATGAGGAATGTGTGACAGAGGTTTGTATATACGTGTATATATGTGCATGTGCAGGAATTTCACACACACACATATATGGACACAAATATGTGTGCAGAGGCAAATATACTGTACACACACACACACACACACACACACACACACAAGACCCTTTCTGCCTTTAATCAGTCTAATAAACATAAGCACACACCACCTCTCAAACCATTTATTTAAATCAGCAACATTTCACAACAGTGAACTGAGTGGGACAATAAACTCAATAAGATCATCCATAACTCTCCCTGTCTAATATAAACACATCATCTCATATACAGGAAGTGCAGGACAGTTTGTACACCGAGTGTCAGGATTGTAGCTGTTAAACAGAAGATAGCCATACTGTCCTTCAGTAAACAAAGGCTGGTAAACAAAAAGACGAGGGTGGGTTATTATTACCCGACAGCACATGTTCATACACACACACACACACACACACAAAGATATAAAGGAGGAGCAGTATTCATTACTGTGCCACATTAAAAGACAGCACAATGGAACATAAATGACTCTGCGCTCCAATAGCTTAATTGCTAATCTCTTCTTTTAGGACAGTGTTTATTTCATTATCCTTGTTTGCGCCGATGCTATCTCCCCGCTAATTAACTTGTTTGGATTAAGTGTCTACCCCTTCACGCCAGCCAAGAAACAAACAAATGCATGGACCACCGTGAATACTGCTGCAGAAAAGACTAAGAAAAGTGTGAAATTATTGCTTTGCATGGATGTTATTTTAAAGGAAATTATGAAAATCAAGGGTTAAAAGCAGGGAGTTAAAGGATACTATAGCAAGTTTGTAAACAAATTGTGGGCATGTATGGTAGTATATATATATTACACAGTGAGCTCGCCCCACAGAGCACTGTTTATACCTAAATGAATGTTTTAGCTTTGTGATAACAAGCCAAGAAGTTGGCAGGGATATTTCAGCTTTCAGAAATATCTTCATGTTACTATTGTAAGGTTGGTTTCAGCCATATACTCAGTGCTATGTGAAAAGACAAACAGAAACCCATGTACTATGCAAAATAATCCAATACAACAGCACTGCAATGAATTATACCTTCCTGAAACATCTAATGTCCAGTTTTTGTTGACACTTTGCCATATTTTACCGTACTGGAGAGTTGATTCAAATCTGTAGTTATTTTGGACTAGTGCAAGATACATGAGCGAATCTGGTGCTGCCCTTTAGTACCAGTTTTATGCCAGTTCTGAAGACATCAAGGCGACACAAAGTAACACACAACTTAGCACGCATGACGCTGGCCTTGAAAAATGTGCAACACTGCACGTAGTGAGAAGTGGAATTGCCTTCTTCAAGCACATTTTATATTCCCGGCATCTGGTTCCCCGGGTGGCCCGTTACATCAGATGAGATCTGAGATGTCTGGAAGCCTTCACTGGTCCCCATTTGTTTTAATCTGGTACTTCGGGGCTAATCTATCACTCTGTTGCGCTGCAGCGACAGCGTTCTCTCATTGTGTCAGACTTTGTTAGGTGAGACGTGAAAGTCTGGAATGCTTTATCTCCACAGTTTGAGTTTGTACCGCAATGAGAAGCAATGAAAATAACTGTTTGAGGTAATGTACGCCGGCACGTGTGTGTCTGAGAAAGAAGAACAAACAAAAGGCTGAGGTTGACAGACAAGGAAAATGGTGGATAGAGGCAGAGTTCGAGGTGTATGCTTGCTAGCTTGTGCCTTTGCACCTACCTCGTAAAGTGATTTCTTTATCTCGTTTCTCAGTGTTTGGAAACTTGGAAAAGGAGGAGGAGAGGAAAAGAGAGAGCATGTTAGAGAGACACAAACAGAGAAAAGTGTGTTTGCTGGTTTGTGTAATTGTGCTGACCTGATTGGTGGTGAAAGAAAAACGATTTCTTTATCTCGCTCCTCAGTACTGGGGAATAGGAAGGGGGAGAGGAAAAGAGGGGATGTTAGACGGAGAAAGAGAGGTGACGCTGGATGAGGGTGAGAGAGACAGCGAGAGAATGAAAAAGAGTAAAACAGTGTGTGACTCTGGGTGTGTGTTTGGGAGTGTACATGCATAAGGTGTGTAAAGAAGCAGAGTGATAAAGAGCCCACAAAAGACAGCAATGAGAAAAAGAGAGGGTGCGATTAGAGAGAGAAAAGAGCGGGTTCTGAACTATTGAACGCCGTATCTGGCTGTGTACGCAGCCATCTGTACTCTGGGCCCTGAACCCATTTAAATTCAGGACGATTGCACTGTTTCTCAAATCCTTCAGAGCTGAATGCTTTTTGCACCCTGCTGACAGGCGCGGGAGAGTAACACTGCGGCTGAAAATACGAACAACAGCAGCACACCCAGGGCAGGTCTCTTTGTCTGCTTAAAAAGGCAGTATCAGATACCTGACAAGACTCTTTTAAACTGGTAATCCTTGAGTTTCTCAGTTTGTGTTTCTTATTTTCATGACATCTTTGGTGATAGGCACTTAAGTGAGTGGTGTTTTTCTACAACATGCCAGAAAGGTCACATTTCAGTCCAACAGTGTGGCCAGTACTGTAACATCAGCCCATTAACAGAAATGGATGTGGACAATGCACCACCAGCACTATCTATGACCTCATAGTTGAATCAGCACATCTCTGACAAAAAATGGCTTCATCATAGGCTTTACAAAGGATGTGTTGCATGTTTTTGTATTAGATCAGGGGCTGGTCAGGACTCCCCGAGGGGTCACAAGATAAATCTAAGTGGTCAACTCTAAAAACTATAAAATTAAAAAGGGGGACATCACTCTTTGGTTGAACTGCTTCCACTCATAGGCATATGCAATCTGGAAAAAGTGTTCACGAGTAGGCATTGCTGGACTATAAAAAGGATCACAAGCCAAAACATTGGTAACCACTCTGCCCAATAAAAAGGCAATTCAGCGCAGTGGTGTGGTCAAACTATCTTAAAGGGGAGCAGCAAGAGTAAAAAAAGGGACCACAAACACCACACCATTATGATCAGGGTTAGGTTTTATTTTTGCCCCAAGCTTGCACAAGAGGGACCCTTGGACTAACCATAGGGGCACTTCGGTGACCAGAAACTTGGTACTTGGGTGAACAAGAGGGCCATTTGGGAGATACTTGGGCAATATAAAAATATTAAGATGAAATGGAGAATTCATCACCCCTTGCTGGGGTATGCCAAGAAGTTCCCAGGGTGGGTGATGTTTTGGGTCTTCCCTGGGGTCTCCTTCCAGTTAAATGTGCCCCGAAAGCTTCCAAAGTGAGGCATCCTAATCATATCACCCCAACTGACTACGCTGAATGATTAGGAACAGTGGTTCTACTTCTGGACATGTGGTTGAGCCCAGGTTGAGCCCAGCTACCATGTAAAGGGAACATTAGTTTGGCAACTTGTATCGGTGAACTTATTTTTTCGGGCATTACTCAAAACTCATGACCATACCATAGGTGAGGGTTGGAACGTACATTGGCAGGTACATTTAGAGCTTTGCCTTTCAGGGTTAACTCCCACTTCACCACAACAGTCTGGTACAACGCTCGTGGCATCACTGCTGACGCTGGACCAATCTATCAAAACACCCAGCCCGATTGTTTTCTATGCGACTTCACACACTGGCGGTGGTGAAACACGCTGCACCACATATGAGGATACTCCACGGTCCCATTTCCCAATGTCTGTGCCAGAAAAGCATTAACTTCATCAGCTTGACTTGCCTTTAATACATGTGGCACATCCAGTGCATACAGGCGTCAAGTGACATAAGAGGAAAAACCACATGATGTATCCGGTGTGTTTCGCCCTTTTCTCTAGCAGTTGCAGCTGCCAATGTGTGAAACTGCCAAGTTCAGCTTTACACACATGTAGGTACACTGTGTCAGAGCATCGGAGGGACTGCTATGACTAAGAACATCAGCTAAACGCCCCAAATCTAAACTGTGTGCATCTCTGTGCTCTGTGAGGATACCACACATTACTCAAATCAGTGCATCTCATTAGCACGTATTACATCAACACTTGGTTGCTGACACTCAAGGGCAGCTTCCAATTTCAGCCAGTGATGGATGGGCTGGTGGGGCAGGGGGAGGGATGATGAACTCCAATCAGGGGGCTCCCCTGGGACTGTTATCAATGGGTCTACTTCCTGAAACATCTGCCGCCCGGTTATCCATCATCGGATGACCAGAGAAGCCGTCGGAGGGAATGATGGTCTCAGCCGTGAGGTCTCTGGCAGAAGGCGGACACGCAACACCTTTTGAGGTTTTCATCACTGTATTTTGTCATTACATGATCAAAGTGATAGCGGGACCAGTTGGTGTGCTTTGACAATGACAGTATTCTCCACCTGTAATAAATCAATGATTTCCTCTGATGATAAGAGAATACGTTGATGGATTTCTGTGCAAGTGCCTCGAGTATACTGTACAACCAGGTTTATCTGATCTATGTGGAGTATGGAGGTTGTTCCCGGAGAGAGCAAACATCCTCAATAAAGTTGAAATGTATTGTAGCTCTGGACAAGAATCTAATTTAAAACATGAAACATGAATCTGGAGAAATGCTGTGTTGTCATCTTGCAGGAAGAGTGCTTTTAGTTGCATGTCTCAGCGAGGAAATTCCATGTAACCTTGTTCAATAAAGTGAAATCTAGCAGAGAAAAAAAATAGAGAGATGTTATATTGATGATATACTTTGTTGCACCTTTTGATTCTTACTTCTGAGAACTGCGAGGCTAGGAGGGTTTAAACATGAGAGAAGTTGTTGAATTTAGGAGAATGAATTACATTTCTCAGATTAAAGAAATACAGAATGGATGTTTTTTGGTTGTGTTTTCTATCCATTTAAAAAACACATTATCCCTAAACGATATGCCCTGTTAGGACATTGCTTCTGCTCGGTGTGCGTGGAGTTCAGAGTGATATAGTCCGTGGTGTTTGGTGTGATTACTCCAGATGCTGCCTAGTATGTAACTAATGAGTCGTGCTTCACCCTGGGTCAAGTCTGAGGCTTCTGCTGGGGCTTTGAAGCTTGTTTACCCTCCTGCCTGATGCCCATGAGGCCTCCCTAGTCCCCTCCTGTCCCGCTCCTCTCCCTGCATACCTGCCAGACAAATTAAATACCTGCGCCGGAAAGAAATAACAGCATCAAGCTGAAAGAGTCGGCTTGTGAAAGCTGAAATGTCACAGGCTTGTTCCTCATTCCTAATCTTTCTTTATGCAAAATTGAACTTCCTATCTGCTCACTCGGAGCAACTTACTCAGAAGATTAAATAAAATGAATGAAATGAAAATGGTTGGAGTTTATTTTGTACATAAGCAAAGGACTAGTTGCTCTAAGCCAACACTATGAGCTCACGCCCATCTGGAATGAATTTTACCTGCATTTCGCTGGATTGCTTTCGGGTGTAACAAAGACAACAGGTGCCATTTTGCAGCAACATCAAAGTTGACATAAGAAATCATTTGGTTGCTTACAATGTTTCAGAACTATTTAAAGAAAGTGCAGGTGTAAGACCCAGACACTGAAACAATCACTAGCTGCACTAGCACTAGCTGCTCCATGGTTTGCCTAGGGCTATGATATATAAAGTAAAATAGATGTTTTGGACGATGCAATAGAATAGAAAATTGATGGTGTGTGTTGTTTTCAGTATCTTTACCCATCTTGTATACAGTATCCAGCTGAACTGGAACAGTTCACTGGATGAAGAAAGATACACACCGTCACTTCTCTGAAAGAGTTTCAACTTGCAGGGTACTGTGAGCAGGGATGTTCATTATTCAGCAAAACCTGATGTGGAAGAGGAGTTAATGACACCTGAACATCTGCTGCCAATGACTTCTCCTGCACATTTGTTACTCGAGCTACAAGACATATTTTATGTTTACAGCATGTTGAGCTTATTTACAAAAATGACCGAAAGAGTCAAATATGACACCGTAAGTGAGACAAAGCAGCAGGAAACTGTAGGAGAATAATAAAGACAAAATACAAGGATGGTACAACAACTGCAGAATGCATACAGTACATTGCATTATCCCAAATCCATCAAAAGAAATGATCCAAATACTTACGGCCCTGGTTGAAAACAATTAAGTTTATCAGCTTAAATTATTGATAATAAGGAAAGTTTAACTGGGAGAATATGACTCCTGAAATTGGTGTGAAGTGATCACCTGGAGAGAAGACCTATTACTCGTTTGGGTTCAGTCCACTCGCGGTTGTGTGGCGTTACAGAGTGATGCTTCTTTTATCTCATAAACAATCTTTGGCTGAGTACAGACACTGGCTGCAGAGAGCAAAAGAAACCCGACAACAGCCATGTTTTATTTTGGCCTGTAACCAAGTAACTCTTGGAATTAACATTAATTAGCAACAGCTGATATGAACTGGCACCGGCGATGTTTTATGTCATTTTAGCTGGTGAAAGTGACGATCAGCACCGGCTTAAAATGAGAAGCTGCTAGCTGAATGTTTTGTACACTGCTCTTTGCTAATGAGAAAGAGGGAGGAGAAATAAACAGATATTCCTGTGCAATAACTGTCACATTCTTCAAAAAAGATTGGAAAACAACGTTCTGTGCTAATGAAAGGATCAGATTAAATAAAAAAGTACCATTATGATGCATGTTAGTCAGTCACTGCGTAAACCTAATGCATGTAAGGTTCAAAAACCCACAGCACATTCACGTGACTCAGTCAACATCTACAAGCAATGAAATTTTATAATTCTGACACAAATACCGGACTCATACTCCCCAAACTCCTTCTCAGTGACCTCCATAAACTATCGTTACACCTTAGCTTTTTACAATCACCAATATCCCAGCCTGACTGGGTAATGACCAAATGACAGAGTGATTGTCTCTGTGACCCATGTCCACTCAAGGTCAGCACGGTAATCGCTCCACACCTACGCAAGATGGGGCCAGCAAGATGGTCTCCTGGTGGCTACCTCCTTCCATCCGCACCCCCCTCCACCCCCCCCAGCTTTATGCTTTATTACAAGTGGCTGGAGAAACGCAATGTCTGAGATGAATAAAGGCAGGGCAAAGAGTCGGGAGGCTCGGAATCAGATGAAAATAAAAAGTCAAGGAGGATTTCAGGGGATTTGCAGCATCAAGCTCAAGGTTCGCTGCCAGAGTTGTGTGTGTGTTTGTGTGTGTGAGGAAGAGGGAGATGTGTGAGGCATTCAGTCTTGACCTTGCCATGCCGAATCCTATTTCCCTTTGGCTGTTGCCCGGCAACATCACCTTGACAGCAAGAAATGGTCAGAGAGAGACGGAAAGAGAGGGATAAAAACAGAAACAGGTCTCACGCTGACTTGATACTTTCATATCACCCCTTGCTTCAAAGCCACTACGTTTAACAGGGGTTTTATTTTTTCTTTTCAACCCTCATGGGACAGGTCAAAGGTCAAAGGGCAGTGAATAGCATCTCTGGCCCCTGGTGAAGGGGGTTTAGCAGCTTTAATCTGCGAGAAGTTATGGCGTTCACTTGTATCTGACCCTGGGGAAGCAGCAGGACAGTAGGTAGTCAAGATCAAAGTCGTCCTGCAGGACACTGGCACATATGGCCGAGAATGAGTCTGTACCCCCTCATAGATAAACATGATGTAATATCTGCGTGAGCTAGCAGCTGACCCCCAGGGGTCCAGCCTCTTCACCCAAGAGTCCCAGCACAATAAGGGCTCCCCCCTCCCCCATCGGCTTCGATCAAAGAGGAAGGAAATGATTGAGTGGCTTGTAAGTCCTGTCAAAGCATTTAATAGAAATAAGAGAAGGCTCGACACAGGGACAGGAAGATGGAGAACGCTGAGGTGATGGATCCACAGGGGCCATCTGTGATCTCAAGGGACTAGTGCTGTGACAATGGTACGAGACTCTTTTGTGGCCGTTTACATTGCAGTTATGAACTATTACAGTTTTACAGCCTGTAGCACAATTAAATCATTAAAAAAAGTATGAAATTTGATCCATGAGTATGTGTTATGGCCTTTGCCAATGGCGTTACTTTAGTTGCACTACCTTCGATCAGTTTCATATGCAACTAGAACTGCTTCCCCACTTCCATAACTGGCCAGTTAGACAGCGTCCTCATCGCCTGCCCAGTTCACTAACCCAGTGTTCTTCTTATGTCATGTGGTTGTTATAAAGAGCCGCCAAAACAGACATCTGACATACAAAGTATCTGACTTTGACACCAGAGGCTGAGCTTCGCATCCCGTCTCCACCAAACAGTCTACGTTGGTTTCTTTAAACCATGACCACTATCTTTCCCTACTATTAAGTTGTTTTCATTAACCAAACCTTAACCATATAGGTGGTAGATCAGAAAATGCTCATATCAAATCGTTTTTTGTAACGGGTCATTTTGGAAGGCACTGAGAAAAGGACTTTTATAGTGAGCAGACTGCCTCTGTGCCGATTGTTAATTGTCGTCTTTTGACTTGTTTGAGAATCTGGGGCACCTTGTGATATTGGGACTTGGGGCAAAGTTGACATTCTGACTTTCCCTAAAAAAAGTGTAACTGACTTTTGTAGTCTTGACCAATAGTTTATATGTTAATACAGTTTTCCTGTGAAATTATTGCAGAAATTTTGGTATAACCTTTGATTTGTTTGCAACCTGTCCGATTGTCTTTCTTCTCGTGTTCCTTACGCCGTTGGACATCTTGAGTGATGTTGTTGCATTCCCAAACGTTCATAATAACTGAAAAAAATAACGCCAAAACTCCTTTATTGCTCCCTGCGTCGCTTCAGTTTTGTCTGCATGAGGTTTATTTAAGTTTGTAATGTAAATCCTTGATCATCACCTTAACCATAAACTGATTGTTTACCTTTCCTTATAGATTTAGTACAAATCTGCATGCAGGAAACAAGCATATATACACTCCTTGTGTGTGTCCATGTGTCTTTTGAAACTTGTTGGCAAGAACACTTCTGCATGCTGCATGCTTTTGGCACGATGGGATCAGAAAATTGCTTCAATTCATAGCAACTGAGGCAGACAGATATATCTAGATTATATCCATAACTGCAGCATTTGTGGATAAATGGACCCAGGCTTTTATTTTGATAGAGTGTAAATGGACAGAACCATCTAATGCATGTCAAAGAGGCTCACTTCAAAACATGATAATAAAAGTGGAATAAAAAGGGTGAGCAGAAGAGAACATGAGTTTCTACAGAGGACATGATGCCTGTAGTGCAATAAACACACTTCTGCACACAGTAATGCACATTTCATTTATTTGCTTTCAGTCTAAGTTTATCCAGGTTCATCAGGGCATATATTCATAGAAATGCATCATTCCCAACACCCTTTCTTAAAAGAAATGAAGTGCTCAGTTTCACACGAGACCTTAAAGGTGCTCCAAAAAAAGGTCACCAAAACAAACAAAACAAAGTTATTTATTCAAATTCTTCATCCACCCGGATTACAAACCTGTTGGGTCAAAACTGGTCTGCATACCAGTGGATATAATGTCGATTTTCTGAATGCCACAGATTTGCATGAAGCAATAACATCACAATTGTACCAACATTTTGATTTTTCCTCTAAGGTGTGCGTAGGGAATGCTATGTGACCGAATCAAGTAGCCCCAAATGTAGCTAACAGCCACACAGCAGTCTAAAAGAGCCACAACTCCAACACATTAGCGTTCTAGCTGATGTTTTCTTATTGTCTGCTAACGTGGACACAGTGTGTTGCACCTTGGCTTGCTGAACAAGCAACCAAACAAACATCCTCTGGGGAAAATTGCACTTTTAACGTCAGCGTATGCACACTAGCTAATCAGCTGTAGCACACGGACACTAACAAATGCTGCCTACCTTTGCCTTGTAAGCTAGCAGGTTTATCACAGTGTGTCTGGTGCTCCAGCTAAACTGACAATCAACTCATTGGCCAACCCCCGATCAGAGGCTTGGGGGCTGAAGGAGCATTTCTGATACATCTAAGGCATTTTCTTTCTTTCAGTAATAAATGAATCCATGACAGTGATTTATGAGTGCAAAAGTTTTTGTGATTTCAGTTTAACTTAAAATGAACCTTTTCTCACTGCTCTTTCTTCAGTAAGAGAATTTAAATTTAGTAAAGCAATTTCATTCACAAATCAGAAGGCACCAACTAATTTCACCATACACATACCTGATGATTACTGTATATGAGAATTCAAGAATTTGTATTTTTACCTACTGTATAATAAAGAGAAATGCAGTGAATTATGGCAGTCTGAGCACACCAGGTTTGTTTTGAGCAGCTTGCTTTATCAGCTGACCCAGCAAACACAACTGCATCCTCTTCCCTTTACCTTTAGAGATAATCATACCAGCACAGTCAGCAAACTTTGGGCAGGACAGAAAAGAACAGAAAAGCATAAAGTTCAGGAGCCAAGACAGGGAGTGAGTTTGTGGGAGGAAAACCCGGAAGATGGGCCAGATGTCTTCCAGAGTCTTCACCACACCATAAACTTACTTCAATAACAATAATAAAACAACTGAGTCAAAAGAGTTCAAATATGAAAAGAGTTTACTGTTAAAGCACAGAATATACAGCAAACACGAGTCAGGTCCATGGAGTGACTGAAAATCAACAGCTTGAGCTCTGTCTTTTATCCTGTCTCCTCACCCCTCCTTTCGTGCTCCGTCTCTACTGCTTGACCTTGAGCATCTCTGTGTCCCAGCTTGACCTGACACCATTGTTTTCTTTTTTATAACATTTTACTTCGACTGAGAAACAAGCGTGTCTACTCATGGTTTGCAGAGGTTTCTGCAGCGTCATCATTTTCAGTGTTATATAACAACTCTTTTTCTCATACACCATTATTTCTCAGTGTCAGTCTACTTAATAATAAAAAAATAAGACTTTAATGATTCAGAACAGTAAAACCCTCATTGATTACTCTTTAAAATGATTCATCACAATGATTTGTTTACTGTACTAACTTTTACCATAATTTTATACTAACCTGACCTTTCTGACTTGACCTTTAGCATTTTAGCATTACATATAAAAAATATCCCACAAGTTCTGTGATGGCCAAGCCAAGAGACAGTGCTAAATGGGATCTTTTGAGAGGGATGTCTAAGTGACCAGGAGGTAACATATCGAGTTTGCATGTGACACAAAAATCAATGATATCAGCAGATTTGGCAGCCGATGGACCAGAGCAGATGTAAGCAAAGGTTAAATGTCAAAGCATCGCAAAACATTCACTCGTTGAGGGAGATCCATACGCAGCAGGGTATGAGCTCCATGTCATTAAAGAGCTTCCAGAAAGGTCAGAGGAAACCATGGAGTCACAATCTGTGTAGTTTCGAACTAAAACAGCCCATCAAGTTGAATCAAGTCTGCGTACGTTGTCTTACCACTACAGGAAATCCTTATTACTGTAACAATCAATGTAAGACATTTAGCAGAGGCTCTGATCTAGAAAGACAAAGAAGGTAAGTGAGAGTTTACGTCTAGGTTAAAAGTGGACTAAATTGGTTAAAAATGTAGAAATCGAGGTTACAAGTAACTTAACAGCATTTAAAGGGTCATTCCTGTCTATTACAACTTGGGTCTTATTTTTGTAGTTTTGGCCATTTTTTCTATTGGCTATGGGAACATACTCACCAAACTAACTGCTGAGATCTGGGGAAATGTCTTTAAACACTAAAATAAAGTCTGACAGGGCAAGAAACAAGTAGTGAGATGGTCAGACAGGTTGTGAACAAGTTGATAGTTTAGCCAAATCATCTAAACCGCTTTAATTTTTTACAGACTACATTTGTCTAGAGGTACTGTAGGCTCTTAACTTTACCCAGAATTTGATCCAGTCATCAGTGTACCCAACCGCATTCCAGGTTTGAGACAATTATGGTTATGGTGCGGCACATAGTGATTTGAATCTCTTAGAGCCCAGGCTGATGTTGTGGCCTTCTCATTGCATCTCATTCTATACAAATCTAGCCCTCCTCCTTTACGTAGCTGTTGGGTGGATGAGGTGATGGTTCACCTGAAGTTTGAAAAGCTTAAATACACTTCCCAAGGAACCTGGAGACTTGAAGTCTATACAAAAATTTAAAAACCCCAAAAAACCATGTTAAGAATATTTAATCACTTTTAGGGAGGTAAAACCAGAATCCAAAATGTCAGTAATAATCCCTCATTGCACAGAAACACTGTGTTCTATGGCAGGTACAGTAATGTGGTCTGTAAACTGTGACGGATGTTCACAACAGGCAAGTTTGGTTAACATGAGGGTTTGTTTAAATCCTGTCTAATTGTCTCACTTCTCTTTAGCAATGTTGCCACGTTCCGAGGTCTCACAAATTAACTTGGTGAGTGTGTTAGTATTACTGATAGGAATGGGGGAAAAAAACTGAATTACCCTTTAATAACTATATTTATATTTGTGTTTTAGAATGATACATGCCCAATTTGCATGTTAAAATATAGTCATTTCGAAGCTGCTGAGACAATGGTTATGTGTAATCTAGAGATCTAAAAACTTCACCTTTCAACCAAATGTTGCCCGGTTTTAACCTAGACTTACACCTAGACCCAATCAATGCTTAAAACTGCATCTCTCCATTCAATCAAATGACGAAAGCAAAGAATTAAACCTGTGACTGTCCCAAAATAAATCATCCTGTCTTGCCATCTTACTGAGGTTTCATCATCTCAATCTAAATGAATCCAAAATGCAATTTAAGCACCAGTCACATTCAAACAGTGGTTGTCATGTTTTGTTTCAATATTTCAGCAACATATTGTTCAGCTTCTTCTGGTTGATTCAGAACTGCAGTTTGAGCAAAGATGAGAAAAAAAATAAGACTTTGCAAGATGCTGGGTGCTTGGCAGCTTTGTTTATTAGGCTTGATGTGAGAGAAAAGAAAGTTTAAAGAGACTACCACAGCACAGTCTGTACTTAAAACACATTTGAAGTCTGTTCCCACAATGCACTGTGTGGAATTCCCTTCTTGGCAATTGTGAGTATCTCATAAATTCAGCATGAGAGAGAGAGAGACTGGGAATGTGAAATGGAATTCAAAGAAAGGAGGAAACAACATTTTACGACAAAAAAATGTCTCTATTTACATTAAGAAGCTTTTAGATATGAAGCTTGAAAGCTGACTTGTGGTGCCAATCCCCACAATATAGCACCCCTTACAAAATAATTTCCTCAAGACAGCTTTGGTGAACTGGATGGCTAATTTTGTTGTCCAACAATTGGCTGAGCTCAGTGCTGGCAGAAGAAGAAGACAATGTAATTAGCCATTTTACTATCATGTCCGACCAAAGCGAGCCTAATTGTTTCTGCTGACGGCACAGACAGCAGGTCGAGGGGAGAAACTCAACACCCATTTGTTACAGTCCTGTGTTAACAAGAGGTTAAATGAAGAAAAAAAAAAAATCTATTATCACCCCCTGCAAAAAAAAAATTCATATGATTTACTTACATGCAAATGGGGGGAAGCATGTTTGCAATTTAACCTTAAATGGTAATTAGAGTCTTTATGAGATGAGTGTGATAAGAGGTTTGTTTATCATACATAATAACATGCTGATTGGAAAAAAGGTCCTTTAAGGCCTGTAGCCCCCGTATTACATGTGGAATAGTATAATCCAATGCAATTACACAATATGATGCATTGCCCATTATGTGTCTCCTCCCTAAAATATGTCTGCGGAAGCAAACACAGAAATAGCACACTCAGCACTGCTAACTGACGCAGCTTCTCTTCACCATTACTGCTTCATAAACGTAACCTCACGCAACAGTCCACACACAAACACATCATTACCATCATGCAAATCCACAGCAGGAACGGTGCATCTAATCTGCATTGGCTCTTTGTTCCTACCTTTGTCCGACAGCTGGCGCTTGCTACCATATTTGATAGGCTAACATACCGTTAGCTTGACAGACAAGGGATATTTAGATGTCTGCTTGTAGGAGGAAGGATTACTCAAGGACAAGGAATATAATATCAAATATAATCCTCCTTTACTGTGGAGGATGGCAACATTTGTACAGTCTGTAGCTCTAACTCCTTTGCAGACGAACTTCTGGAGTCCACACCAGAGCCAGCGAGAGATCACAACAACAACATGTACCAAACGGAACTAGGAACTAAGTGCCACCTACGTAGTTCCAGTTCCAGCAGCAAGGTAACATTACCATAACAAATGATCATTTATACTGTAATAATCTCAACATGACTGACATACTAAATAACATGGGGTATAGGAACAATAACATACAATACTAGTACTACAATAAAAGGACATACACAACATAATCCAAAGTCAAAGTAGTGCATGACTGCTTTTCAATTTTTTAAAATTAAATGTTTTATTTATTTTAAAGATTTTAAATTTCTGAAAAATGTAATACATTTAAATTTCATTTTGAGTTTTTTTTCCTTTTGTTTATTATTTTGTGTGGCCAGTAGCCCTTAATACAGCTCTTTCTATGTCTTAATTGCCTTTACATCTGGGATGCGGGTCCTTGGATATTTTGATGTATATATGGATTCTTTGGTATTGTGTTATTGGGAGAGGTTGATATTTGTATGTTGTATTTACATTTCAGTTTTTACGTATGGCATACATACAATACACTATGCGTGACTTTTGAACACAAAGTTCATTCTTGATCTTTGGAACAGTGGTTTGGCAAAATCCTCTTAACTCAAGATCCACTCACTTGCTTGTTTCAGACCTTTCAACTGCATGCCACAGCCTTCATCAGTAAATGGAGTTTGCTTAGTCGTCATGGACTTGGTTCCATCAGAGGTGAGGACCCTCCTACACACAGCAAAACATCTTGTTAGTGAGGAGGAGGAGAGAGGGAGAGAGGTGCAGCGTGTCCAGGGGGCTGTAGCAAGTGCAAACAATGGATTATGAGAATCCTGCCCCATTTAAAAGACCAGGATGGACACCAGGACTACCAGAATCATCCCAGTACAGTAAATCGACCAGGAGTCAGTGGGCGGCCAAAGAAAGATCAAGGAGGCCATACACAAACGGCGCCAGAGACCATCTTTAAACAGAGACGGGGGTTACCATGTCCCCCTCATGTGACCAAAACTTAGATGACAGCTGAACCAGTGCGTTTACAACTGAGTAAACTTTATCTGCTGATGTGTTGTAAGTTCTGGAAAAAACATAGTAAGTGGCACTTGAGTTAAGATGATCTTGGCAAAATTGTCAATACATATTGGACATATTTTGTTTTGTTCCAGTCCATTATAATAAAGGCTTTTAATATGCATTTTCACTTAAGACAGTGAGCTGTTTTTTCCCATGTTTTTCTGACAGTAAATTGGCATATTTTTTTGCTGCTTTAGCTACAAACTGGACTGCAGTGTTTGGGACAATTTCCATCTGTGGAGCCACATAAGGACGACTATGCTGTAGCTGAAGCATAGCCTACAGTATGTGATTGAAAAAGCTATCTGGAAGAGCGTTTATGCTAGTGTGAGAATCGTCAAATCCCCTTGTTGAGGTTTTTGTTTCATTCGGTCTCTGCAGGCCGAGATAAGCTCGGTGTGTGGGCTAAGCACAGGCTAACCCTCTCAGCCATTACATGCCGTGACTTGTGGCCAAATCTGGACAATGACGGTGTGGTGGGTGAGCTAGCCATGTTTGGAGGGCAGTCTGCTAAAACACTGAAGGATGGATGGACAAAGATGTTAAGGAGGATAGCAGAGAAAATACGAACAGACTTTGAGTACAATCCAATCAGGTCAAGATTCCTGCATATAAAGCTGCCTTAATCAGTGGAATCTTATCAGAAAACATGTAGTGGTGAGGCTTTTTCCCCCTCAGATTTTTGCAAGAAACATAATCCAAAAGTAAGGTCACACTCTGATATCATCTCTCAACTTCAGATAAGTTTGCAGATTTGCTGTGGATATTTGGAATTGATCATGCTGTCAACTCTGCAGCACAACATTTTCAGAACATTGTGCACTTTTATTGATTGAAATCTCAGCGGCCCCACAGTAATTTTATTCAGCTCCTATCTTTCAACAGTGGCAAAAAACTTTGGGCAAACTGAAGCTACTTTTCCAAGAGATAACATGACAGGAGTCGATCCCATCAGAGAATTGAAGAGATATAGAGGCAAGATGTGTCTGCAAGTTCCTGTCAGATAGTGAAGTAGGGGTTGCATTTATCTTACATATAGAATAAAAAATGATCTACAGCCTAAAAAAGACCTGAAACCCTCCAAAATCTTTTTAACATCTATATTCTAAACCATGTGGACATCAATGGCAGCAGTGGAGAAGAGCCGGGCTGATTCAGGCTTTGGGACCTAGATGGACAGGCCTCGGCCTCAGGTCACTGACTCCATGTTTTTCATTTGGAGCCCCTATCTCGGCCACTCTGCAGTCTTTATTTTCCATTAGGAAGAGAAATGCCTGTGCAAGAAAAGTGGAAGCGGAGAGAGAAAGAGAGGCAATACACACACACTCAGCGAGGGGGGAAAGCAGGAGAGCAGAAACACTGAAGACAAAATGGCTTTCATTCGCACAGCAGTAGAAGGCCAGAGGTCCCTTATTTTTTCCTCATTCGGTTCTTTCTCTTCATTTCTAGCCTCCTTTCATCTCTTCTGCGAGGCATATGGTTGTGCACTGCGCTTTCAAATCACATAAAAGATGTTTACACGTGCTCCACAAGTCTCTGTGATAAGCTTGTTTTGTGGAATTGTATGCAAATCTACATAAACCCAGATCACTGCAATGAGAAGAAATACTTTCATGAGCACACACAGCTGGGGACGTTATACGTGAGGTTACTCCAACACACACACATTTAAACTGTAGGTGGCAAATATGAAGTGGAAAAAATAATCTCTCATTCTGGTTATGAAGTAAGTGTGTGTTTATTTCATTTTTGTGTACGCGTTTGCTGAGTGCAGGGCCGTCAGCGTGCGGCGACAGTGATGAATAAGCATTATTAAACAGGAGACACAGGCCTGGCGCTGTCATTAATCTTCATCCCTACTGGCACCATCACAGAACTCACTCCCTGTCCGCCCTCTGCAACATCTACACATCTCATTGTCACTGACACAAAGGAAGCCGTACCAGTTCTGATTGGGTTTCGGTGTTGCTCCTGAACCAAAACAGACCATCTGCGGGGTCACAGGCAGACTTAGGAAGTGATTAACAGCCACCAGCATCAGATGACTGATGGGACAAAGAGAGAGGATGACACCTTGTCCGGTGGCTCAGAATTAATCACACTCTGCTTGAGGTTGATCCACAAGTCTATTGTGGTGAATGAACTGGCTCCAAAAAGGAATTTAAACCTGTAAGGAGACGCGCTGACAGTGACTGTCGCACTGCGGCTTCTGACATTACACTTAAAACAAGGATAAAGACGTTCCCTGTCTGGTCGCTCCTCACCTGGAAATAAAGACTGGGATGAACAGAAGCAGGTTGGAGGAAAAAGAGATGAATCATCAAGCAGATCTTTTTCTTTTTTATCATCAGCACCTCAAATCAACCAGGTGGGAGGAAGAGAGGAAGTAATGGAATCTGTGCAAACTCAGAGGCACTTTAGTGGACTGTCACGCACTGCATTCACAGACACACACACTCTCTGATCAAAAGTATACTCCCACACACTGCCGGCACATATAGTATATTTACTGACATTTAGGTCTGTTTCATGTTAACACACGTATATGCGTTCACAAACAGGAAATCAATCAACAGTCATAGAGACCAAGTGATCAATTGTTCGAAAGAGGAAATCACATAATTTGCCATGGAATTTAAAAACATTAAAATCAGGAGATGAAATAAACACCAGTGAATGATTAATTTATCCACATTTCTAGGATTACTCTCGTTTAGATGAAATGATCCTTTACAGTAAAATACATCATTTATATGCAAATTCAAGGACTAATTAGCAAAATCAATCAATATTCAGCCTGAAATGTGATAGCACAATATACTGAAAAAGTATGCTTCAATTTATACAGGTTAATTAATAAATATGCCCTATAAACACATGATACAACATAATAGTCAAAAGATTTAAATGGAAATATTCTAGATTTTTCTTATTGTCAACAAATCCCAAGACCAAAACCAACAACGAGTTGATCCTACCAACAGGTATGATGGTGTATCTTCTTCCTGTGTGCTATAGAACTCCATTGTTGTCCAAAAAGTAATAAAACACATCAATGAGCCACACTGTTCCTGAAATGTTCCTTCATTAACATTTCAAGTCAATCTTACATTACATGTTGTAAACACTGACTAGAGACAATAAAGTCTAAAGTCTAGAGCACAAAATGTGTATTAATCCGCTGCTGAAAGTAGTCCCCAACAAATGCACAGTACCCAGCGGTTTTAGGAACATTACTGAACCTTTTTAAAAAACGATATATTTGCAACATTTGTAAATTGTTCCTGCTGATTCACATTTTCAGCAGTAGGGAACGGGCTTGGGCTGAGGCCACAGACATGGAAGGAAAGTCAGAAAGTGAGAGACGGACTGACGCCTTGTTGGTCTGTTCGTGGGATTTGTTGACACCAAGAAAATATAGAACACCACCAGCCTTATCCTTTAACTAGCGGTAGCTCTTTGATGCTGTATACAAACCAGAAAAAGCAATGAATCTTTCTCCCGCATGCACACACACACAGCTTATATATATGATCATTACTTTCAGCACCTCCACCAGATGGTCACCCACAGCGGCGCCTCCCTCCACAGGTGGTGGTACTTTCCCCTCCGTTCACCTATCTCCTCTGCCCTATGATTACACAACATCTGGTTCCACCGTACACCGTATACTTGTCTCTGTCTAATAAAACTGCGGCCTGGACCCCCGAGGTCATTTCCTTTTTTTTTGCCACATTTTCTGCCTGTTTGCTGCATGGTGAAAACTAGGACAGGAAACAGCAGGAGAGGTAAAGGCAACGGAGCAGCACAAGGTCAGATTCAGTATAACCTCCAGGAGCAACAGCACAGTGGACCAAGAGGTCATCTGAGCAGTAAAAGATGGAGCTGTCCATCAACCGTACAACCAGAATAGAGCCCCGATAGCAGCGAGAAGTGTTCAGTATGTGAATGAAAGAAACTTTGACAAACTGAGTTTATGAATTAGTGGCTTTTTTCATGCAAGATCCTCACACTGAAAGCTCCATAATGTACAGACAGAAACAGTTGAAACCAGCAAGCGACTGAACTTATTTAGAATCTGACACTGAATTAAGTGAGAACAGATATTTTAACTAAACACAAGAATTTGATTCAGCAAAGTGTATTTCCCACCTCTAATATCAGCAAGCCTCATGCACTCGAGCAATATGAAAGCGTAAAGAGAAATTCCCCTACAAAAGGCCCAATAAGTAATGTAAACAGAACTTAAATCTACATATTAGCAGTTGGATGTGCTGTGAAGTCTTCTGCCACAAGCTACTGAACAGCTTCAACATTTTCTCCTCACTACTGCCACCAAGACAAACATCTATTCATTTGTTGTTTTTGTGATTAAAATGATTGAGTCAAATCCAGGCAATCATCTTTCAGGTGGTGTAATTGCAAAGTTGCAGTGTCATCCATTTCCACAAAGCCTGAACCAACAACATCATTATCTAGAAAATATCATGTAAGATGCATTTAAGAATCATTAAATGTCCAGTCTTTAAACTAGTGCAGCACACTTTAACACGTGAGCCGCTCTTTGTTGCCTTTTCACGAGTTACAGTCTCTGTAGGTTTGACAAAGGTACCTCCATGGTGCGATCAGTTTCCTGATAAAACATAAAATTGAAATGACACGCACTCTCAATCTGACTTTTAAATATGAAACACTCACCTCCTTTGGGCTTGAAAAACACCTGTAAGATGTTTCCTCATTTGCAGAGAAGCAGCTGTGGTGAGTTTGACTTCAATTTGTGAGATAATTAGTTAGTTCTCATTTATTTTTGAGGGGGGAAAAAACACCAAAACCACCAGTTTTGGTCCCTACACATTGTAGGTCTTCGTCTGTGTTCAATCCAGCAGAAAGCACATGTTTCACAGGGGTTGTGTCTTAATTGAATGATTGATCACCATCCACTGGCTGTCCCAGTTTCTTCCCAGGGCACATCCCCTAAACACACAAACGTAAAAGTAAAAGAAACCAGGTATTATTATTATTCTGGAGCTGTAATTGCAAAGTCTCAGTGTCATTGATTCCACTAAACACCATTACCTAGCTGTATAAAAGTAAGATGCATTTGATAATCATTAACCACCCAGCCTTTGGCATGTGTACAGCACACGTTCCACATTTTTTGTTAAAGTAATGATCTGCAACATTTTCGTTGCTGCTTTGCTACTCTCCATTAATAACTGACAAAACAATATTGATACAACCAATCTTCAGTTCATGAAAGACTTACATGCTGTACATTTGCCATTAAAAACACCAAGAATCTGCTAGCGTTTGGCGAAACCCAAAGACCTGCCGACACTAGAAATGGAGAAAAAAACAAAATGAAGTACTTTTTAGTAGCTTTGCAGTCCCGTTCTTTTGAATAACTAGTCTGAGCATTGGGGCCTTCCTACCTGCTGAAAGCATAGCATTTATTGGACTTGCGTACTGTATATGTCATTCCTTTCAGAGTTCTTCCAGGATACCACAGAGATGGACCACTCATCCTCTCAGAGGCCAACTGGGGAACCTGCCACCATCAGACAGCTCTGTGTCCGGATACGGGAGGCATGAAATCCAGGAAGAAAGTTTCATGGCTAAGTGGGGTTAAGCAGAGGAGAGCAGGGCGTGTTACAGTCATTTCATGGAGCATTTGACAGAGGGAAGTTGGACAGAATCCTGTCAGAGTCAATACTTGTAGGATTTGGGGCTCCTGGAAGTTGTTTTTCCCGCTCTGTGCTGGTGATGCTACATGCTTGATGGAGGTCTGTGTCTGTGTTTGCTGATTCAGGGAGTTGATTAGTGTTGCAGCACAGAAAAAACTAAACTATGCCAAAAAGAAACATCTTTTGGGCATAGTTTAGTTTTTTCATCATCCCAAATGCTCCCCTAAGCTTAAGCAGACAGAGGGTCCAGCCTGAATGTTCAGAAGAAAATAAAAGTTATACCTCCCCAATGAAGTGCCCTAGAATAGATGAACTTTGAAATCAGGAAACCAGGATAGCTTAGTTTCGTGTTGGAAAACAGCTAAAACATACTAAATAAAACTGCTAGACTAAGCATTTTTTTATTATTTGACAGTGCCTGGAAACTGAGGAGGGTAATTCTCGGAAGCAAAACTAAGAACTAGGGAATGTGACTTTCTTGCTCTACAGTCAATAAGTGAAGAAATAAATGACTCTATACAGGGTGCAATGACAGCAGGAACTCATCTCAATGCAATAACACATTCCTCACATTCTGTACAGATCTTATTTTGAATTTACAAGAGTTCCAGAGGTCCTAAATCTGCACAATCTGTTCAATTTATGCTGTATGTCAACAGCATGTGTTCATGAGATTCTTGAGTTTGTATGGTTTTTAAGGAGGTCAAAATATTCACGATACTATAGTAAAAAAAAAAAAACTCTTTCCAGATGTCTGACAAGTGGAAAGGAGGTTAAATCTTGAGAACTTCCTCAGTTAGTTTCCTTTGTCTACAATCTTGATTTACGGTCTCATGTCTTCCCCCGCTTTTGCAACTTCTCCAGCTTCCTTCCCAAAT
Source organism: Maccullochella peelii (assembly GCA_002120245.1). Taxonomy (NCBI): domain Eukaryota; kingdom Metazoa; phylum Chordata; class Actinopteri; order Centrarchiformes; family Percichthyidae; genus Maccullochella; species Maccullochella peelii. The sequence continues at coordinate 70,203 of LKNJ01001082.1, read as the reverse complement.
TCCAGAGGGATGATGTCATCTCTCTCTCGCTCTGTCCATCCTCGACATTAACGTCGAACAAAAAACCCCCACTTAGTGAGCAGAAACAGGTGTCACCTCTGAACAGGCGCTTATCCAACCTCTCAGTAAGCTCAACGGCTAAACCGCCCCCTGTACAAGGTGGGCCTGACATTAGACAAAATCATAGGCTGCGTTAATGGCGACACGGTGCGTGGATGGCAGCGGTGGCTGTAAAATAAAAGGTTTAGCAGCCTCTTGTTGTGGCTCTCTGTTGACACAAAGGGCTGCGGTTGAAATGATCCGTGACATTGCTCCGGGGGTGATGTGGAGCACATTAAAATGTTGCTTCTAAGGAGAACGAGAAAATAATACAGCAGGTAAAGTTTACTGGCCTCAAGAGCCGGATGGCGGCCCTGCTGTGTGTGTGTTACTGTGTTGTTAAGATGCTTCTGTGAGACCGGGTCCAGGGTGTTTACTGTTCTCAGCAAAAAGACGTATTAGATAACAAAAAGGTTCATTTCAAAGAGATACAACATAACAAACGAATATGGACTCTGCGGTGTGCCAGTGAAGTAATTATAGACTTTTTCAGTGTGTAATTAAATTCAAATAATTAACTGATACATTTAAAAAAGTAATTGTGAATGGATTATTTATATTTGCATTTAAATTAAGCATTAAAAATGAAAGTAAAACACATATAAAGCAAAATGATCACTACATTTTGATTGGCCTGACCCCATCAACTTAACAGCTGGCCAATCAGAGCTCCTGCTGCTGCTCTTTAGGTTGGAATGAATTTAATTTTTAGGTGGCACATCTTGAAATTACGGCAATCACGAAATGGAAACTATGAAACACAGAAAGCAAATTAATTGTGAGATTAAATTTGACAGGCAAAAGCAGTTGTGAAATTCAATTATTAACTAATTTACTTTATTATTTTCAAAATGATGAACTGGCAGCTTTTTTATTTTAAATTATTAATGCAAATGTGGTTTTTCAATGTATATTACCTTTTTTAAATATACAGGTTTATTAATTCCTTTTAACTTAACACTGTTAAAGTGACACACTTTGGACTCCATACATGAAGGCGTCTTAAGGATGTCACTGCTTATAATTAGTTGTGTTCAAGATTTTTAAATGCACATCAGCGCCCACACTCATATAGACCATATTATAATTTTTTCACAGTCATTATAAAATCCTGGCAGAGGGTCATGAGCATGATGCTGCGATGAAAGCTTTTATGCAGAAACACATTGGCTTGATGTTTACCGTTAATAAAGATATGATTTAATTGAGGTTAATTCTTGCACTGGAGAGCTGCCATTCCCATCTTTCACGGATGCTTTTTGGATCTCATTGTGCAGCTTTTGGCAGAGAACTGAACCAGACGGAGGTTACACGAGGTTTATTGGTAAGAGATCAGAGATTGGAAGAGTTTTTGCTTTCAAAAGATAGATTATCAGTGAGTCTTTCAGCAAGGTAATAGAACTTCAAGTACTCCAGTGGAACTCTTAATCACAAACAGTCGAAGATTGCAATTGTGTAACTGAGATGGAGCCAAGAGAAACAACTCCTTAATCAAAGGAACTTCTGCATGCAGACTCTGGACTTTGCCCCAAAAAACATGGTATGTACTGATTATTTCACAGACCATTACACTGAAAAAGAAAACAAAATCTTATCATTAATAACATGCAACTGGAACAATGTAATAAATCTTTTATTACATTACCTCACACAGAGCATCATAGCTCTATTAGAAAAAAGGATATTGCCTCACAATTTCAAGACAGTGAGTTTAAATTCAAACGACGTGACGCGAAACGTCAGACGGATGTTCCTGGGAAACAATCATTTTAATACTATGAGAAAACATTTGACCGTATGTCCAATGTCTACAGCGTAAACTTACTTCTACTCTCCTCAGTGTTATATCCAGGACCTCCCTTTCTATTTTTATAGTTTTTAATGAAAAGTGACACCTCTCCTTTGGATAAAAACAGCATGGTTAGCACATGTTATAGTATGCAACATATAACATAAAGATATGTGCTAAGAGTCCTAAGAGATGAAGCCCGGGTTATACCTGTTTTGTTCCACACACTCGCGTGTTTTGACTGGTCTCACCTGAAGTGTGGTAAACCCCAACAAGCACGGTGCATGTTCCATATTTCAGCAGTACTTACACATGTAGAGAGGACTGAGACAGCTGAGCCGGCATCCTGTGTTCTTGTAAATCCATGCCTGTAAAATGTCCTCACTTAATGCAAACCCCGGTGTGTGAGGGTGTGTGGGCATGTGGGGTTCCTCAGTGCACCTTAAAGGAAATGCTCTGAAGGTTATTGATGTCTATAGTGAGCTATATATATATATATATATATGTACACTGTAATTTTTTAAGTTACAAATAAAACCCCTTCTGTAGTCTGAATCTGACCATGGCATGGTGACACAATTTTCTCACACACACACACACACCATGAAGTCAATAAAAAGAACCGACTGCTGTGAAGGATAAAAGCACAGGATGAGGAAAAGGGACTTCCACCTCTTTTCCCTCTGTTCTCATATCTCAGTTTCTTCCAACACATACGGCTGGTTGGCTTAAGTAGCATTAGTGGTGTTTGGTTAGGACATCACCTTTGACCTTCAGAACAAAAACAGTAGCAGGGAGCTGCTCAACAGATCCCCATTGAGGGACAATGGGAATGAGGTTGGACTTAACAGGAAACACAATGGTGTTAGGGAGATTACTTCAGTGTGTTCAACAGATCGGTTACACAGGGAAACAGTTGTTGCAGAGAAGCCAAATGTTGGTTTCAGTTACATTTGTACATCAGCTGCTGCAGGATTTCCCCACAGGAATTAATGATGTTTCCCATCATAGGTTATCTCTTTTGTATTCAACAACTTCTCTCCAACGGTCTCAGAAGAAGAGATCAGGAAGCAGACCTGACAGATTTGACATCTGACAGCAGAATGAGTCCCTCCTGTTTAATTGAAGACTCATTTGATCCCAATTCAAATCCGGGGGCTGAGGGAAAAACAAAATGTGGGACAGGCAGAGGCAGGCGAGGTTGTAAACAGGATGGAACAGCCTTCCGTTTTATTCTAAATTTGATATGTACAGGAAAAGTGGCTGCATACATTTCTTAATATATCATGTAAAAGTTTTCTGGAAAAAAACAAAACAATTGCACATCAAGCTTCCATTAGCTTCCAATTCTTTTTATACTTAATAAAACACCTCATGGTACAGCATGGTTGAAGGCAATGTCAAACGGGATACAAATACACTGATAACCGCTTGTAAGTGTTGGCTCTTGGAAATAAAAAAAAAACAAAAAACAAAGGTTCAGGAAGGAGTACCCGAAAAACACATTTTAATATGATATTAAAAATGCTTAAAAAAAAAACACACTGTAGTCTGTGTGCTGTAGTGTCACTGAGAAACAAATCACATCATGTCCCTATTTGTGAAAAATATTCTGATATTATCTCAGGCACTTATCGATATAAGACCCCGTAGCTGTACAGCTGAACAGTGAAGCCCATGACATTTAGAGCACAGGTCAAATACATCCTTCAAAATGTGCTAATCTGTATTTCCAGATGCACTAGTGTTCACAGCAGGAAGTGCTGGCTGCTATAACCAAAACACTTTTTTTTAAACTAAAATCCATTCAGAGTGGAGATATATTTTACCCTCACCTATACAGTTTGTATCTTATTTGGTAACAGTTTTCATCAGCCCCGTTGCAGCGTGGATTTAACAACACATTGGCAAGAGACCATAATGTGTTTGTGTTGTTACACCCCTGCACATACGTAATGCAAAAAGGGACATTTTCGGTAGCTTAAAACAGAGTAGTATGGTGAACTTTCCTCAGGTTAAAATACAGGTTTACACATCGGAATAATGGATTTTTTCTTCATCTTCTTACTTTTTCGCTCATCATTTATTAACGCTACTATGCCTGCGTCTTTCCCAGCGAGGGTCTTCATTAACCAACAGGAGATAATGTATGTCATGCAGCTTCACTCCGCATATGGAGAGTGTGTAGGAGTGAAGGGCAATTATGTACCGCCTTTTTGTTTTCCACAGCTTGATGGTGGCAACTTTTTGTTTTTTTGTATTTCCCTTTTGTTTAAAGCTCGACCTCAGCTCGATCTCATTTGTTTGCTAGCAGGCAGAGACAATCATGTCGCAAACATTAGTGATGTCAAAGAAGAGTAGGTTCAGACTAAGAGGATCGGTTGCCACCTACTGCAACAATTACAGTGGTGGGCTGTGATTTTTAAGCATGTGTGTCATCAACGCCCAAGGTCTTCTTTCCAACCTACAACTACAACAGCTGGTTTCACTGATTAGTTCCCTCTCTCTGGGTGAAATAAATTGCTAATCAGCTGCTGTAGAGTTTGATTGGAATGAAAATGTAAATACTCTCAGGTCATACTGGAACAAGCCACTGGGCTAGCATGATTCCAAATCATAAGCGTCACTAGTTTAAAGGGGCAATTCACTCAAAATACAAAAAAACCCTTTTTGAAAATTTTTTTTTTTTTAGTCATAAAGCTAGTTTTGGTTTAATTTGTCCAGGTTTTGAGATTTCTGTCCCCACCCTCATACAGTGGAGGTAATTGCAATTTCATTTATGGTCCTTATAGCCTTCAAAAAGTACAATTTAAAAGAAATCAACATCTCATCAGCAACATCTCTTACCAAAAACAATGTCCTGCTTAAGGCCCAGTCACACCAGCATTCAAAACATCAGCAAAATCAATTAATTTCAATAGAACAGCCACAATCAGTAGATTTGCTCACAGGGGCAAAGTGAATCTGCGTGAACCTTTTGCATCAAGTTCAACTTTTAGCACGCAAATGCCACCGTTGACCAATAACAATCTGTCTTGACAGTGCTGACCTTTGAGGAAATGGAAAGCTGCAGAGTCTAAAATGGAGGAAGCTATCATAGATAACTAGTTAGTGAGTTGCACCATCTGCTTTTATATAGCTAACCCTCCTCAGTTAGCTATAAACTAGCTAACAGAGTATAAACTGCTCTGCAAGAGGCATGGTCATAAGAGAGTCAATGGTACAAAGACGTCTAAACTCTGTGAACTTATTGTCCTGTTAGCACCCAAGCTAACGAGTCTGCTGACTGACAGAAAGCTAGCAAACTCTGAGAGCTATTGTGATAACGATTATGACTGACTAGTGCTAGCATGGTTCTGGCTGGCTAACTAGCCCTGCGAATATGTCACCAATCTTCTTGCACTGCCTATTTTGTGAGAACGTGCGGTGCTACGTTCTAGTGTGACCAGGCCTTTACTGTGGATAATTCACAGAACACACTGTGAAATGTTTTCATACAAACTATTTCTTTGGAAGAAAGCAGTTCAAAAAACATTTCTGTAAATTCTGGAGAAGAGTGTCAGCTAAATGGTTAAAAAGGTAAAAATACAGAAAGCAATTACAGCAATTGAAAGCAATTTACTCTTGAGGACAATTTTGCTTTTTGTTAAAAAATGGGAGAAAAGCTCCAGCTAATCTCACACTGGGAGGCTCATTGTCTCCTTACCCATCTTTATTCTGGCTATTTTTCTTTGCTTTTATTCTTCCCTTTATGTCAGAAGCCGGGCCCTCTGTTGGTGCCTCTGGTGGCAGCGTTCTTTGGCTCTGGCAGGCAGCAGGTGGCTTGTGATGAAAAATTCAGTGCAGAGCCTGACTCGGGAGACGAGGAGGAGGAGGGTGGTAGTTGGTAGCAGGAGGAAGACTAAGGGGAAGGGGAGGGGTGAGATGAGAGGAAGGTGGAGGATGAGTGAGGAGGGGAGCGGAGAGGAGGATAAAGGTGGGGGTGTTGAGGTAGAAGAAAGAAAGGTAATGAACAGAGAGGCGACGAGAACAACGAGAGGATGGGAGCCAGAGCTCCAGACAGGCAGGCAGGCAGGCGGGCCAGCGAATCAAGCCCAGAGCGGTGCAGGGGGGCCAGGCAGAGGATCAGAGCTGTCTACCCTCTCTGCCTGGGTCTCCTCCATGGAGATAACACAAGATATGAATCATTTATGAAGGGGGCTTTTTTTTTTTTTTATTAATAACACACACACTGTGCCCTGCTTCTTTCATACACTTTGCCTTGTTTTCCCTGCTCCCCGGGGAGTGCTCAGGCAAGAGAGCTCAATCGCTGAGGAGAAAACAGTGGAAGTAGAGAAAACAGAATGCCGAGAAACGCCGGCAGCGTCGGTAGGGGTTGACTGTTAACTCTAGTGAAGTGAAGAAGGTGATTTGTGACCGATGGGAACAGTCATCCACGGGACACTTTGTAAAGCCACGACACACATACTTGATCGTGAGACATGTACCTTGTCACATGCCCACACACAAACCCACACAGAAACTTACGCCTCCCCATGGGCTCAAAAGAAAGCCCACTCACTTGCCTGTCTGCCCATTTGATTGTCAGTACATGACGGTGCCAGATCTCGATGAATCAGAGTCCTGGACGACTGTGAACAAGCATCGTGTTCGTGAATGCAGAGAAGGCACTGAGTGTCTCATGTCTGTAGGAGGGACTAACTGACTGACTGACTGACTACTACTGGTATAGGTCAAACGCACAGCGAGGGGTTGAACACAAACACCCACATACTGAGTATACTTCACAACTGTTTACCTCTAAGATCATCGCTAAGCTATAAGACCTCTAGGTTGTCCCTTTGTCAACATTTGTAGCGTCCACTTATGCGGTTTCTTTAAGGAAATCTCCTTAGCTCCTGAAACACAAGTTCTCTGTTCAGCTCGTCATCCATCAGTCCAACAATACTCCTCAAGAATAAAAAAGTCTTCCTTTCTCTGACCCCAATCTATTAAGCCTTGCTAACTGCGAAGGCGAAGGTGGCACATCTTGGCGGTATGGACCCTTGGGGGAGGCTGGGTCCTTGAGGTGCACTTTGGAGTACCCTTCATAGCTGCTGTTACCGGTGCTCTCCTGCATTATCTTCCCTTTGGCTTCCTGCTCTCGGCGCCTCTGCTCCTGCCTCAGGAGCTCCTGGGCTTCCAGAAGGACTCTGGCGTTGACCCCACCGCCCCCTGGGTAGCCATTCCTGGAGCCCTGGTAGCTGGAGTACCTGGGGTTGTCCTTTGCTGTCTGGAAGCCCTCGCCAGGTGGGTACGCCTTATCCCACGAGTCCTGGGAGATGGAGCTGGGATTCTTCCTGGGTTGCCTGGTGTGGTGAGAAGAAACAGGCCAGGAAAATGTAAGATGTGGTTATAGGAGTCCCTCAACATAAACCTAAATGACACATCCATGATTGATTATATAACCGATTTGTGACATTGAGAAACTGGGATTCCTGATATAAAAGACATAAATCAGGTGATGCGGGTTAAAACAATCACACATGTGCCAACAAATGCTCTCTCATCCTTTATTTCTCAAACACAAACACTTTATTTCTCCATGACACACAACTTGAACCTTCTTTAGCCACATACAGTGACCTGGTCTGGCGGGAAAAATATTGCCAGCAACAAAAAGGTTACCTCCATATTACATCTTGGGAGAGGGACTATGGTTTGGATGTTTGTTGAAAAATTATTATACTGACAGTTGCATGGTAGACAAGACATCACATTCAATGAAAATGAAGCACCATTACAGCCTCACAAACTGCCTCTGGGCAAGTACCAGCCCACGGTAACAACATACAGGGACACCTAACCATGTCAAAGCCCCCTTCCAGCCCATTAGGCCCATTTTGAGACAGACAGAAACAACCATTGGATCTGACAGACAGTAACAGCAGACCTTTCGCAGATGGAAAAATGAGGCGACCATTTTGCTCACAATGGATTCGCCCAGGCTGATATTTGACACCTGACACAAGTGTCTTAAAGGCACCGTTAGTTGTCATGCTTCTGGGGGGCTGCCTCGCCCTTCACCAGAAAGGCGGGGGGGGGGGGG